>VYZT01007222.1:0-54992 GCA_013400735.1 Pomatostomus ruficeps | reverse complement strand
AAGAAGTTGCTCAGCTGCAGAGTACAGGCAGTATTACAGATCATATTGTATTTGGTTTCCTTTCCACGGTATGCTGTTCAGCATTGCTTCTCCTTTTAAAAATACATATGGCTCAACAATTTCTCTCAGCACCATTTTAGCCTGTTGTGATTCTTAAGAAAAAGAAAACCTAGACAGAATACATCATTGCATACCTGTCTGTAAGGAGATCCTAACACACTTCAGATCACATGGGCATCACGATACTGTAGTGTGGATCCAACATGAGGAGAATGTTGTCATGTAAAGACACTCTGGAGCCTTGGATTTAACACTGGCACACGCACACACTTTCTAATGCAACATGACCATGGCAAGCACACAGGAATGGTAACCTGAAAAAACTGGGTAGAAACGCCTATTTGATCCAAAGGTCCAAACACTGATGGGATAGCACCAAAGCATTCTTCACAACATAAACGGTACTTAAAAGTCTTAACAGAAGCAACTGAAGAAAAGCAGATGAATTCTGGATTAAAAGTAAGCAAAGAGCAAGAGAGGTCACCAAGTCACTGGGAGTTCAGCTAAGGTGACTGGGTGAATGCCTGTACTTATTTCAGGTTGTCTTTTCTTAATATAGCAGCTGGTTAAACAATGCCATGGATCAGGCTGTAAAAACCTCTAGGTTGGCAAAAGTCTTATCTGCTGAAAAAACTTCTGATTTTGCTTACTCTCAACTATGTATAACATCATCTCATCATTCTCTGCTTCTGATTTTGCTTAGAAATTTATGCTAGGAGTCTTGAGTGTTATATTTGTTTGAAGGATGCAATAAACACCATCCATTTCACACAAAATACTTTCCTAGCAGTCCTAAGACTCTTTAGCAAATGAAAATTATGGTAGCATGCCATGGAACCAACTTGGGCTGTGTTGCATGTGATAATTCAGATCCATCCAGAAGGTTTACATTGAGAAAACTTGAAGAAGAGGCTGTTAAAGGAGGGCTACTGAAGTACTGCGAATGCATTTATCAAATTCATCAGAAAGTAAAAGTCTTCATAGTATAAAAGCATCTAGTGCAGTCTAAGATTCAAACAATCTTTTATAAACAGTTGTTATACACTGATAGAAAAGGGGGAAAACACATCTTTATAAATTTTAAATGTTCAGGTTTTGCCTAAAGTTATTGCTTAATGAATCAATTTAGTTTTTATGACACCTTGTGGTACTAGTCTCCATTTGTACATGGGAAAATATTACTTAGCCCCCCATCAATACTAAAGACATCAGGGATGTAGGGTTGGCTTAAAAAAACCCCAGTAGTGATGAGACTGAGCTCACTAATGCAGCATTCCCAAATATCCCCCCAGCAGATGGACAGGAGCACTGCTGCATCACTGTGGTAGACAGGGACTGGCTGGTTTTGAAGGGAGGGTCATCACAACTTCCCCACAGGAGCTGAGCCTGAAATGTGTCTGTTACCCACAGTGGTGGGAGGTTTGTTGACACAGGGAGGAAAGGATGACAGCTTTGGAAAATGGCAGTATGATGATGAATATGAGCATGGCATTACCAGAATAAGCTAGAAAGACGCACATCTGAGTGAACAGGCCTCATATTCTAAGGTAGACAAACCTCAATCTGCTTACAACCTCTTTCTGGGGCCAATCCTACTTGGAAGGATCTTCCTCTTCCTAGTCTCCCCTCATAAAACTCCATTAAAAAATTCCAGCACCGTGAACTAGCTTGTCTTGCTAAGGTGTGGTCTCCAATGGGCACAATATGTCCATTCCAGTGGAGACCACAATGGAGGGGAAAAAATNAAAAAAAGGAGAATTTTTTTTTTTTCTTCTCCTCTCATGTAAGAAAGAAAGAAAGGCTGAAACCCTTCATTTCTGTTAGAGGGGCTGATAGGGCTGGAACCCACTTTCCTCCCTTGTGGTGGGAGGGCATGGCCATATATATCGAGTGACATGTCCAAGGCTGTGGAGGACGAGGAAGGGAAAGCTTGGCTGATGATGTATGCTGCCAGCTGGCCAGGCAAAGCTCCAAGGGGACACTCACTCACTCCTTGCTTTGGCACTGTCCTCCCAGCTGACAGGTGTAAGCAGGGCCAGAGCCAGATGGGTAAATCCAAACAGCGCCAGGGGGATAAGTCCCACCAGCAGTCAGATCCCCTACTCTACTCACTGCATTTATGTTCTGCCTTGGGGGCTTTCTTCTGGTGCAACCAAGTAATGAACAACTCTGGGATTTTCCTCCCTCCCTGCCAAGCTGAAGGGACAGAAACAAGCTGGGATTTTGGGGAGAGTCAAAGCATACCTCAATTCATATGAAACAAGGACCCCCAGCAAGAGGTCCTGTCAGATGCTACAGTACCAATGCTAAATGGCTCTGTAAGTCAGCCTGCAGACCCAAGACCCACCTCCATCCACCACCATCAATGCACAGCTGGTGCTGCAGTCAGCATCCAGGCAGGGACACTCTAAAGGGGACTGAAAGAGTGTGAGAAGGGCAAAGGTGGCAGCTGGAGTCAGTCTGTGAGTACTTGGGTACAGCTCTGGGTGTACACCTGCATAAGGGAGGAACACGGCTTTTGGTATGAAAACAGATTGCTACAACTGCTGAAGGAGCTCTGCCTTAAATCCTGCACTGAAATTTTCTTTCAAAACCTTTAGTGACTATTGCCACAGCTTCTGAATATACTTTCCAGGAAGGGATGGAAGATGATAAGCCAGTATATGCTGTATAGGAAAGAGATACTTAGAGACACAGAAAAATCACAAAGCTATAATTAAGCAAACAGTTAATTAAATAACTATAGTCATTCTGCTAAACAGTACATTCCCCTGACACTTACTTGTAACAAGGACAGGGAAAGAAATCAAAGTTCATACTCACAACCAGCCACATAATTCCAATCTTTGCCTGACCTGCTTTCACAAATCCATCTCTCAAAATCAGGAAGAAAAAAACCCAACAACATAACTTCTCCATAGGGTGCCCTGCTGCATTTTGCTCACTGTGCACCCATGGTAGAGTGATATCTTGTTGCAGAAAACAGTCTGCCCTAAGGAGAGGAATAGACTTATCATCTGCATTTTCTTTCAGTCTGATACAGTGTTGGGACTGACAGAAAGATCTTCAACACTGGTTTTCACATTTTGCATTACAGAATACTACTTTTAACTGTGGCAAATTGACAATTGTCTACTCAAAGCACAGTAAACCTTCATGCTTACAACTAAGCACAGTAAGTCATAAAACAAGAGACCCACTGAACAGGCTTTTCAGGCCTGCAGTACCACACTGCTTGGCAGCTGCAAGTGCCAGCTCTAAATTCAGCAAAACTGCAGGCAGACCACAGTTTGCTATGCCCAGTGCCCTACTTCTTGCCCAGGCATCTTTGTGGACCCCCACGGTACAATTTTCTGGGTCTCAGTCCTTACTTTGGTGATTAACCAGGATGGGTACACAACCCACTCACATGAGGAGGTGAAGGCTGTCAACTTTAAAACAATTTCCAATGCAAATCCCACCTATACAATGCGGCATTAAGCTGTACAGGAAGAAGCAGTTAAAACTGGGATTATACAAAACAGACACCAATTTCTTACCTTTTATTACATAAGCCTAAATTCTTTCAATTGCAGCAAACTCACAGTGACGACTGCTGATGCTAAAATGACACAGAAAGTAATCCAACAACACTTGAGTTCTTCTGTCTCAAACACCAGAGAGTAAAAGTGCACACAGACAGTTGCAAAACTTTAAATTATAATTTTACATAAAATGAAACATAGTCCCATTAGAAGAAATTCTTGGAGGTGAACATTCCCACTTTTCACTCATAATCAGCTTTTTAGTATACCAATCTGATCTGCAGGCATTCACTTCAATAGGAGAACAGTGTCCAATCCCTAGCATGCGAAGAATATTACAAAAAGATAAAAATCAGTATTTACAGCATGGCTGTATTTTAGCATGGTCCTCATGCACTTTTCTTAACCACTAATAATATTGCAGATGAGTATAATAATGAAGGATGAAAAGGAAAAAAATCTCTAAATGGATGTGAAATAATTTAGATACTCTCCCTAAAGAAACATTTCAAAAATCATGTGCAAAGTATAATAAAAATAGGTGTTTTACATCATCTTGTCTGTCTTTAAGAACACTCAATTTAAATGGCAAATCAGCAGCAGCCACTCTTCCTGGCACTGCGTTTTCTTCTGCTAACACAAGTCTTAGAGATGTCATCCAGTACAACTCGATGTATGTCCCGTCTCACAACACCTGCCTAAAAGAGGGGGAAGGCAAGTAAGTCCCACTTGGGAAGAAAGTGAGACTGCACAGGATGAGCTCGTCAGTACATGGGAAAAATGAAGGGTTTGAGAGTATGTGTCAGGGCTTGTGTGCTCCAGCACCTGCTGTAGCTGTGCAGCTCGTCTCGCTCAGCCAAGCCAAGGGGCTGCACATTCCCCACTGTACATTCACCCACTCACCAGCACCAACCCACTTAGAAGGAGAGACAACCAGGCTGTGGTGGAGGTTCTCAACGCAGACAAGTAGACACCAAGAGGTTGAAATTACATGACCTTTTTTGCAACTTGAGGCTCGTGAAGGGGGAAAAATAGAGCCTTTGCTCCCCCTCACACTGACTTTCAGCTGTCTGAGGTGGACAGCATGTAGTCTAATTATAGGTTTATTGAATCTTCCCAGAGATTGGCTCCTTACGTGGGCAAAGAATTTCACAAATCTCTTTGGGAGCATAGATATTCCTCCATTCTAGACTGCCCTGTCATAAATGTACAAGGCGGGTTTCCCATCAAGTTTGCTTCTTGACACTGAAACAAAAGGAAGAAATGCCAAGCTTCATCAAACAGTGCAGGGTATGGAGTGATCACTGCAGAAGGCACAGCTAGACACTTCTCTACTGTCCTTTCCTGTGCCATGGCACTTAAAATAGAGCTGTTAACACTGAAGACATTTTTAATTATTAAAAGTGCAAAGCTATGGTATGTACTAAGCAGTCAATATAGTATTTTACAATTGTTGAAGATGTACTATATAGATGAGTTGATACACTGTGTTTCCTTTGTGCAAATGCCCAGTGCACGTGGTCAGAGGAGGGAGTTCTAGAGGATTTATTTGTATGGAAGTCGGGGGCATGTGTGTGCTTTGTTATACTAAAAAGTTTGGGAGTATGCATTGGGAGACACTCATCTGAGAGGCACTGCTTAGCCTTTAGCAAACCACGAGCACTTCTTCCATCTCAGTTTGTCTGACTGCAGAAAAAAAAAAAAAGAGATGTAGAAATATCCCTTAATGGGGTGTGTTGCAGCCTAAATAATGTATGTAAAATTCTGTGGAGTCCTGCAAGTGCTGTAAGAGAATATAATAGTTGTTTATTGTATTCTGACAGAAAGGACATGAAATCCCTTTCTTTAATCCTTGAAAAAGCATGTGAGTGTTTTTAAAAGTATTTTTGAGAATCCAAACCAGCTGCATTCAGATCATTAATATGAAGAACAAACTTGGGGCTCACTCTGTCAGAGCCACAACTCAGTAGGATGCATTTTAATTCTGAGTTATCACCTCCAGGTTCCAGTATTGACAGCCACAATCAAAGGCTTCTTTGTGATGTCTTTGCTGTTCAGCAGCTTCTGGGAGAGCGCCCTGACATGACACAAGAGAATGATAAGGGTTAGCCTTATCTAGAGCATTTCACTACCTCATCCAGCTCAAGGACAAACTGTTGACAGACCCTGCAAAGCTGGGGTCAGAATATACACGGTGTGGGAGAGACAGAAGCAGTGCTTTATCTTGGTCCTGAAGCCTGAACTCTGGAGACAGCCTTGTAAGGCAGATGTCCTCTGGTATCCTGTACAAATTCACATGATGTGAATTCTTCCTTCAAGACCCTGTTGGGAAATGCAGTCTCCTCCTTGCTGATTTACTGCAGGACTGCTGATAAGGAAACCCCTGTAGCAGAACACTACCCACAGCACAACAGGGACGAGATAGGCAGCACATCTGCGAAGGGAGATCGGTGCCTGAGCCAAAGTTACAGAAAACAGCTATTGTAAAATATGGGAAACAGCATAACCCTCACATCAGAGATACTTAGTCTCTCACTGTTTGTCTTTGGGAGCAGAAGGAATGGTTATTTACAATTAATGATATGAAACAGAGCTCAGCACAGCAATAGAAACACCAAGCAATACACCTCAGTGCTGTCACGGTCATTTTATCCTTTTGTTTATTTATTTTTTTTAAACTGAACTAATTACTTAGCTCAGCAATGGTCAGGACTGGAAGGCTACAGCAGGACTGTAACGAAGGTATAACCCTGGGGAACAATTGTGATTATAGTGAAGGTTTCAGCTGACTACATTTTAATTAATCCGAGCAGGACAGCACTCTGAATCCCCAGATATCCCAGATCAATTTGCAGACTAACATGACTCGTTTTACAGCATATTTTAACATTGCTCTAATAAATTCTTCAACAGCTCTTTAAAGTCTCAGAGGTGATCTAATTTCTTTTCTATTTTTATTATAGAGGCTTTCAAAAGACTTTTCAACTACATGTCACTAAAATCATGTGGCTGTGGAATGCCAAATAATAGCATCAGAAACGAAATACCTCTTCAATACTTGTATTAATTAAAAGTACAAAGACATTCCTAATTACAAAAGGGGGGGGTTTGTATTGATAAAGCATTTTAATTTAAAATAAGTCTCTATTATAATAAAGATGAGCCACAGTAGCATTTTCTTGAAAAGCTCAGTAGTGAACTAGCATAATAAAATGGGATAACAGGACAAGATAAAAGCAGGATGTTCATGGTTCAACACATGATGCCATATACATTTTCTGTATAATCCAGGCTTAAGGGAGTCATGCTTAAAGTCTGACAAAGCATGAATAGAAATACAAGGCAAAGGAAGAACCAGATCCCAAAATAAGCAAGTTTTGAGCTAATCCATCATAAGACCCATAGGATGATGTAATTTTTATCTTTAAATTCTGAAAGCACATAAATTTTTCTGTGCATTCTTCTCTGCATCATGAATTCACCAGTGTTTTGCTACTGTATGGAAATGGAAATGTTCAGCTGCCCAGTACTCTCCCTGTTCCTACTGAGACACTGCAGTCCCCAGTATCAGTATAATGGGACCTGCAGAGGTGGCTGTACACTGTCCCCATCCAGCAGCAGTAGATACCTAATCTTCCTCCAAGAGGGATGTAAAGACCAGAAAAAGATGCAGACAATGCGAAGGATGAGGAAAAACCCTGAAGACAGTATTCAAGCAGAAAGGACTAAACCCAAGAGTAGGGCAGCCAGCACACACCACTGAAGCCAGTGGCAGTGGTGGCAGGAAAGGGAATGAGATGTGGGGCTCTAGTTCGGGGCCAGAACACTTCCCCTTGTTGTCACGTAGAAAATGCTTTGTTTTCTGCAAAACCCACCCCCCTCTCCTTGTCAAGAGGGTAAGCTGCTGCACCCCCTGCTCCATGTCTGGACAGTCGTAGTTCCTTGGTCCCTGCAAGGGGCACGGTCACACAGGGGTGGAAACACACTTGTTCCTGGCAGCTCCCCACCCCTGCAAAGGGGTACCAAGCCCTCCTTGCTACACCACCAGGCCAAAGGCAGCCCAACTCTGCCAGCTGTTCATTGTTGCTACCTAAATCTTTTGGAAAGACAGGCACTGAAGAGGCTAGGGGAAAGAAAGAGAAGTAAATTCTCATGTCCCTTATACCAGGGTATCCATAAAGCTGACAAAACCCAACCCAATTAAAATAAAATATGAATTAGATTAGTTTTCCAGGGTGAAATTGTTCTGTGCACGAGAAAAAAACACATCTCTCTTCTGTGCAGAAGCAATGAAGTAAACGTGATTTAAGAGAATGATAATGGATTTCCTTTGACAACAGGCAAGGTACAGACCTATGCTCACATCTCTAGCAAGGCATCTAGTTCATTATTTTCTGTTTGCTTCTGCTAACCCAACAGCACCACAGATATTCTATTTTACAGTGGTCATTACCCCAACCATTACAGCAATAATTTGTTACAGTAAATAATCACAGAATTGGGTAATGGCAATGGCACTCTCTGGAGTGTTTCCAGCCTGGAACCCAGTCATTCATGCCTAGCAGTAATTGTTTGTGAAACCAGTGCTTGAAGAGCTTGGACTGCAAACCTCAAAAAGGAAAAAGCATCAAATTATTACCACAGAACAGGGCACAAAATCTGACTTTTTTATTTGGAGAGGCAGTCTCTGCACAGATTTGCAAGCCTCAGTCATTTTAATTCTTTTTTTTTCACACCCGGCAACCAACTGAGTATTTAGTTCAGGTTTCAGACAAACTTGAGTGATGCATTTAACACCCACTGGGTACACCACCACTTACACCATGTTCAAGCTGGGAGGAAAAGAACAGCTGCTATTGCTCTCCCTGACTCAGGTTAAGCACCAGGACTGAGAACCCCACACCAGGAACGTGTGAAAGTACCAGTACTCACAAGCTGCAGTCTCCAGGGATCTAGAATTCCCCTCCTAATTTTCTATTCTTCACTCATGCCATATCTTTTCACTGCATCCAAGGATGTGGAAAGGTAAATAACATGATGTACTTCACCTCGGGCTGACCCTAAAAGCTGCTTCAAAACCGCAAGCTTGGGCAGATCCTAGCGAGGACCTCAGAAGAGCCTACAAAAGAGCTTGAGCCTACAAAGCCTTATCACTCCACGGCTCTGAACAATACTCTGGCTGATAAAAAAGGTGTAAAAGAGATAGATCAGAAGCCTCCAACCTGTGTACAACACAGAAAGCATTCAAGAGATCAAACAAGTCTCAACTTTCAAATTGAAAATGGGAAGCAGAAGTGACTGCAGAGGATTTTACTTCAAGAAACTGCTGCTTTTCTGGTTTGTTGGTCAAGACTTGTGTTAGCATGTATTTCACTGAACTCACTTGTAGTCTGCTGTACAAGGGTGAAACAACGTTCCTTCTACTGTATTCTTGTCTTCCTTCTGCTGTATTCTTGTGTTCAGTTGTGGGGTCATTTTTCTTAGGGAGTTTGGATGTATACAGAGCCAGGAGCTGGACATGATCACACGTCCAAAGATCTGTGCTGTATTCGACACAGCCTGCTACAAGGTGTGAGCAACTTGTCTGCAGAACAAACAGGAGTCCATCCTGGTCTGTCTCAGATGGTTCCTCTCGTTCCTCTCAGGAGGCCCAAAGCAGGAAGCTGCTCCTCCTCATTAGGAGTGCTTGCCATGCATCCCAACAGATTAGGCTCCATTCCCCATGAATCTATACATTATTAATCTTATCTCAAGCAGACAGCGCTGACGCCCAGCTTCCTCAGTGTCTGGAGGAATACCAGCTGTCTCTAGCTCAGCACAAGGAAATAGACAGAATACCCGCATGTATCAAGAAAAAATATTTCTTAAGGATTCAGAATCCTTCCCCTCTCCTTTTCCCTATGCACTATCAAAGCAACTGCCTGGGATTCATATGCCACTCCATTTTGCAGCCAGTAGAAGATGGGGCAGCACACCTCTCAGAGCACAGGAATGGACACTAAAGAAAACTACTGTACTCAAGAATTCTTTAGAATGTACCTCCTAGAGGTCCTTCATGTTCTTCGTTCTAAGGTTAAACAATTTCTATGGTTCTTTACATCAGCTGTGGAGCATTACAGCCAAGAGGCACCACACAGCTGCTAATGTTGCAAATAAAATAGTTCATTTCTACTGAAAGACAACCAAATGGAGAAACAACCTTTAACTTAAGAACTGGTTTATAAGGGGTAGCACGTAAGATTCATATTCACCACCCCTTCTTAGAAGTGATCATAATCAACTGGACGGCAAATTACACAAAAAGAGGGAAGAAATGGATTTTTACTGACTTATAGAACTTTTGAAGTGTCTAACCATCTCGGAGATGTTCTCATGGTTGTGTAGACATGGCAGAGACTGGTACAGTAGAAAAACATGGCCTGACAGGTAGATTAACTCCTTAAAATCCAAAAAGCACTAACTACTGTAGCTAATTTTGCATCAGAAACTTGTTTCTTTGATCAGTTTTGCTATTCAGGCTGCAGTCCAGCAGTGAGTTGGTTTATGAACAGTCACATTAAGACACACATATCCTGCATAGTTTATCCTCTCAAGGAACTCAGGGGTCTCTATTGTGTCTACATTACATGTGAGGAAGCGCTATTTTTAAATAAAAACATTTCACTCTGGGGTAAAAAGTGATTTCCAAACAGTTTTTGATCCCCTAAATCAGGAACTGAGGCTTTGCTAGCAAGTGGGAAAGTTTTCTACAATTTGAAATGTTACAATCAAGTAATGAAAGATCATTCAAGCAACCTGAAATGGCTCACAAGCAGTAATTTTTACTGTAGAAGGTGGCATACCCTGTTCAGGTCTAATAAAAGCACATCAGTTGTTATTATAAAAAAGACACTAATTCGACTCACTGCTTCCCACATGTTTACAGCACTAATAAATCTACATTTGTGTCATTAATCTATAGAACTAATGACCAGTAAGAGTGCAGTAAGTGGTGGTTAAAGCAATAGAAATGCCCCCTTATACAGATGTTATTGCCGTTGTGTGTGGAGGCACTGTGTCGTAAGGGAGTATTAACTTCAAAAATCATGCTCATTTTACACAGTTCGGCTCTCCAATGAAAACTGGATTTGGACCATGTCAGTGTAATAACATGTTCTCAAGTGTTATTTTATTTTTTAAATTGGTCATTATAATGAAACACTCTGGCTGAGTAGTATTACCCTCACCCACTTACACCATCAAAACAAGATGTCAAATTTACTTTTCCTAAAGTTTGGTTTTGGCAAAGCAAGTCATCTGTACTTTCAGGTACTTTTTAGAAAGCCAGATTAGCAGATTGAGCCATTTACCTCCTCAAGTACTGCGCTTTTTACATTGCCACACTTGCCACATAACTTCAGCCATGGCAAATAAAAATCTGCCATAAATCTGTGTTTGACAGGGCTCTTTATGCCTCTTGGAGCAGGCTGATAAGTTTTGTAGCATAAGCCCTGGTATGAAGTACTCGAAAAAATAAAGATTTCCAAGTAGAAAATTGAGACATATTATACATCCATACACTAATTTCACAAGGCAAACCTACTCTCATATATTTACCTGGCAAGTATGTATGAAGGTGGTTTGACTGTTTATTGTTGCAGCAAAGGGAGGCTGGATAAGCATTTATGTCTCATCTAATTGCATTTAGCCTACAGGCTTCCCCACACTCATATCTGGGTTTGATCCTTACAGTCACCTACCTATTTCTATTAAGATTCTTCCACTAAGACTTCATCACAAGGCATTGACAATTAGCTCCCATTAACTGATTTCCAATTAACCAGTGGTCTTAAGAATCTGTTATCTTACATACTAATGTAGAGTTGGAGCCAAGATCTGCCTGTTTATACAGGACAAAGCAATTTAAATATACACTAGTAGGAGAGTTTGATTTTAATCATGTAAGACACAGTATTTGTCCAAGCAAAAGCACAAGGGGAATACACTAAAAACCAAAAGAAAATAAAACCCCCAAAACATGGCTGTTGAAAGAAAATTATGGTCGCATCTCTCATGTTAGAAATGTTAATATATGAGTTCATAGTTGCTGCCAAAGTTATGGTCATTCTGAATACATATTGGTTGTTCAGCTTCTACCCACAACATTTAAAGAATAAAACAACATACAGTTTTGCATAGATCTGATACTTCACATAAAATTAAACAAGTTGTTTGCTTTTTTTGTTGTCTTGTTTTGTTAAAACCAACTACCATTCTGCATGTGTTTAGAAGAAGTCACATTTTTCAGGAGTCTTTTAATCAATCATAGCAATTTATAAACCCATTTCAAAAACAAATATTTAGAGGTCATGTAAGCAATGAACTCAGAGAATGGCCGAGATCCAAGCATTGTGTAGACTGAATGACCTGATCCTCCAGACATTTTTCTGCCCATGTGGTGCCATCAAAGAATTTTGGTTTGTTTTTTTTTTTAAACATCATGACAAAAATTAAGGAAAGAAATAGAGAGACATATGAGAAACCTAGAACTGTGAAATGAGACAGGAATAATGCAAGAGGGGTCATATCCCATCACTCAAACATGGGTCAGCAGAAGGGAAGGAATGAGATAAGAAGAAAAATCAGAGAAGCAATGGCAGCCAGGTTTTTTCTTGGAAAGAGCTGAAGAACAAAATTAAAAAAAAAAAACCAACCCTCACACTTCTCTTCAGCATCAGCTACTCTCTGCATTTTCCTCTCCTCCCCAGTTTGGACATGACTTTTACCAGAAAACCATTTCCAATTGTCCACTCGGACTCTGAGGTGCTTGAGGAAAGCCCTGAGAACTTGGCTGTCATGCCAGCATTAACTGTGGTTGGCAAATTACTCTGCTTCACTAATTATCTTTCCTCAATCAAAAAACTTCCCAGGGGTGACCAAGGAAATGGGGAAGGAGAAACAACATCTCACTGTCAATAAATTTTCTGCCATTTCAGACCACTGGAAAACTCTACAAAAGTGCTGCCTCCCCTTCAGTTCAAGTAAAAGCACAAGAGACTGAGGCATCTTCTGATTTTGACAGCCACACTAAAGATTCTTCTCTGGCCTGGCCACCAACCATGCCACGTCTCTGTAGCAATTTGCAGCAATATCCTTCATTGGACTACTCTGCTAAATTAGTTGCAGATGCCTCTGTAGTCAATCTTTCCTTAGTTGTGTGCTTCAGAAAAAATGAACTGGAAAAGTCTGCTTCATCGGTTCTGTATCAGCCACAAAAAAACGCATGAAACCATGAAGTCAAGCTCAAACGCCCCTGGAGAATTCTGAAGCATCACTGTCACATCCCAATTTTATAATTTCATCCACTCAGCTGAAAGGATGTTTAAAACCAACATTTCTGGGGACAAAGAAAATTTCATTTCATTCTTCTCTCATTACTGAAGTGTGGCTGAAACCTTCTATTCTCAGAAAAGCCAAAAATAAAGAAATGCTGGTATACGCAGGGAAGTTTTAGCCAGAAGTGGAATTTCTCACAAGCACTATTGAGCAGCTGAAGATATAGGAAATAACACGATTACTTCTCTCAGCTAAAGCAATTACTAACATGATTATATGGTCTCCCCTTAAAGTTCATTTGCACAAAGGGAGTGGAGCCTATCAGTAAATATCAGAGTAAATTATCACAGGACCATAAACCTCTCATCCTATAACTGCCATACACCTGAATATCATCATGAAAGCCAATCCCATACTCCTGGTGAAGGCCATCTAAGGCCTTCCTGTAAACTCGAGCTGCATTTCAGACCCTGAGGTGCTGTTTCTTAACAGCATGACATGAGCCATTGTGCTGACAGTCAGGCTGCTTCTGGGTAATACCAGTGCACTTCCATGCCTGACTCTTCTCCTACTTTCTCAGGTTTACCTCTGTATCTGAAAAGCTTATTTGGTGTTCCAACTCATCCTATACCATGAGCTAAACCCCTAAACGTTAAAACCTTAGTTCTTCATTTTGGGTTTAAGTCTGGGATTGAGAATCTAACAAAGCCCAGGATACTCAAACTACGTCCTGAAACTACAAAATACAGCCCTTTTCCCAGCACCTTCCCTATATATACTGGAAAAAATACTACAAAGCTTATCAGCAAAAAAAAAAGCCAACTTCTCTACCAGTAGAGTGAGTTTTCAGAGGGCAGCCATAGTCTCTAGTGAAAACAGATAAACCAGAGCACAGAACAATAAGATGATTTTTCCCAAATCACATGCCAAGTTAAATGGTAACACCAGCAAGAGTATGCAAATCTCACTGATGTGGCAAAACATCTGCAAGCCCATGTGTGGCTTTTCTGCTTATTTACGGTATGTGTCTCTACATCTAGTTATTTTTCACATGCTGAATATGCAAGACTCAACTATGCTTTCCCACACTCAGGAAGTGTTACATGTAACTGCTCATTATTTTCACAAAGTGAATTACCACCAGAGTGGGAAACATACCTTTGATTAGCCTTCATTCATCCAAAATCCCGTGTCTTTATGCTTGCAGTTACCATATTTCTCTTAGAGTTACTAGAAATATAACCATACTTCTCTTATTTCTGAAAACTCTTTGTTGTTAAACAGGGCAAATCCTCCCTGCCCCTTACTACTTGTAAGGTTGTTTCTCCAAGTGCCCACTGTGCTGAACTTGAGTTATATCACAAAATAAAGAAAGCCACCAAGCATCCCCTACAGTGTTGGTGGCAGATAGGCAGGAATTCTCAAACAAGCAGGGAAGGGAAGGAGAAGCTGCTGTACTCCTCCTACCTCCTGCCTTCTTTGTGCAATATCTCCATTTCTCAGGACACTTTTGGTGACTCCCTGTCCCACACAGAACCCACAATGTGGTTCCCACTGCACATCCCCTTTTCTTTGCTTCTTAGGGAATCAAGATTTATATATGACAACCACAATATCTCTGTGTCTATGTCTGTGTTTGATCCCAGAGTTTTAGTCTTGGCCGACAGCCATTGAGTCAAGGTTTGTCAAAAAGCTGGAGAAAGCAAATTCCTGCAACTTCTTACAAGTTTTGTGAAAACAGGCAGGAAGGCAGTTCTATAATTATCTTTGAGAAAGGCGAGGCTGGCATGTGTGATCCCAGAGAGAGGGGAGCATCCCAGCAAATTCCCCAACCATGGGAAAAGTTTCCACTGAGGCTCACAGTCAATCATTGGACACAAATTTATAGGAAAGTAGGCACGTTCAACCCCAGTGCTCAGAAAACTACTCATCTGGCTAGGCAGGCACTGCAAAACATGGTCATTTGAATTATTTATTCCATTCTTTCTTCTAAGAAATCTTTCCCAGCATTGGATCAGGAGGGAGCAAACTGGTGGGTCACACACATTTGCTAGCACAGCAAGGATCTTTATAAAAGCACATTTTGTATTTTTCAGATTAAACAGGAAAAAAAGCCAATGACAGGGTGTGGTAAGGGATCTTGTTTGTTTCTAAGCCTCTTTTCAAACATTTTGCATGCATGTACATTCAAATACAGAACAGCATCCATTCTGAAATAAGCTCCAGGGTAGAGCCAATGTATCTGCCTTGGAGTAGCTAAGTTTACTTTTTCAAGGTCTGTATTTCAGAGCACAGATGTCTACTATGAGTATTTTGATCCCACATCCCCAGTCAGCACTGGCTGTGACTGCATAAATAAGAGGAGAAAGGGGATGACTGAGCCCATCATCACCCCTGCTCAAGTCCTACCCCTTTAGTTGCCCACAGCCCGTGGAGCTGCACAAACCAGCCTGGCAATGGACCTTTGCTCAGGCTGTTTACTGCTCACCCTGCTCGTGATGATCCAGGGCAGCCACAGCCGTCCAAACAAGCCACTCACCTGGGAGATCTGCAGGCGATTGTAGGAAGCAGGCAGTGACCTTTTCAGGCAGCAAAACCCACAGCAGGAAGACGACACTTGTACAAACCTTATCATGCAGCATAAAACTTCCCCGCCGGCGTAATAATGCAAGGGGAAACTATTTCCCACCACAGTTTACTGTGTGAGGATGTAGCCTCAGCACAAAAGGATGCATGAATTTCCAGGCTAAAACAGTTGTGCCAGACCAGACATGCACACTCTTAAGGAGTTCAGACCTGGGCAGGCGCATACCACACACGCTGCCCACAACAGCAGCAGTGGTACCAATTCAGGCAGCACAGAATGGAGGACAGGAGACTCAGACATGGGGCTGCATTGCCCAGAGGGTCTCACCAGTGAGTGAGAACTGAGCTTTGACACGTCTTCTCTTGAACCTTCTTCCTCCCAGAAACTGAACACAGTATGGCAAGAGAGCTGCGGATTCCCTACAGCTCTGTCCACCTACCCCAACTGCACCAAATCTTGGTACCTAATGATCACCATCTTCTCTCCAACCCACAGATAGCTTCCTTTCCTCCCCCTATGAATCTTTGAATGTTATTTTTCACAAGTAGAAATTACCAACATTGACTGAATTCTTACATCCCTCTTTTCAAAATGATTTTAAAAAAGCTTTATGATTGCACTAATATATCCCTATCTACTCCAACCCTCTCTGCTCAATCCCTATCTATAAATACTTTAATGGGATTTATTCCATTTATTTTCTAGTTTCCCAGGTGATGACATGACAGACCTTCAACCTGGTCTTGCGCAATCAGCAAAGGAGAGGTCAGTGAATTGGCAATAACAAGGTATTTGAGAGCCAGCAACAGGGAGGGGAGTTCAGATATTCAACAATAATGCACTAACACAATTGCATACTTCCCTCCACAAAGACGCCAGCATAAGAAAAAGGTTTAGGAGCAGATCCTTCACCATAATCTCCTCCATTGTTTTGATCTGGTTACTTAAGCACAGTTTGATTTGCTTGCTTTCATCGGTGTCTGGGACTTGTAAAAGGGACAATATCTGGTGCCCGAGGTCTAGAGAAGGGACCAAAGTACAACACTTCTTACACATCTGTGAAACTTGTAATAGGCAATCAGGCAAGGGTCTCCAGTTTAATCTCTCTGTCCTGGTTTTCTGTTGCTTTCACACTTCCTGATTCAATAGCCACTTTTCCCTTTAGGAATTTGGGATGAACATGCATTTCTTGCCAGTCCTCACAGAGGAGCTCAGTTGGTCAGAGCACGGTGCTAAGAACACCCAGGCTGTGGGTTCGATCTCTTTATGGGCCATTCTCTTAAGAGCTGGACTCAGTGATCCTTGTGGGTCCCTTCCAACTCAGAATATTCAGTAATGCTGGACTTGAGGTATGTCTGCCACCACCAGCATGGGCACAGTGCCTCTTCCACAGCATGCAATGGGAAAGCCATTTCAGCAAAATTGCTCTGCCAGGGCTGGGTCATGATACCGTCAGTGCACATGAGCTAAAAGAAACTCCTGAGCAAGTCAGATCACTGATGTGAGAAAAAGTGGGCCAGAAAGGCATGTGTGAGGCAAGGGAATGGGAGAACACCTCTTCCCAGTAATATGAGATTTTGAAAATGCTGACGTTTGACATAGAGAAATGCAAGGCTGGAACATCTCTTTCTAAAAAAACCCTCCATGCATGGACTCCTGCATAGCAATGTAAAACTTCAGAGTGGGAAGTTCAACAAAATAAACCTTCTTAGCACAGGAGTGCCTTGTTAGCTCACCAGTACATGGGAACCGATATGAAAGAAAAAAGCAGCAGAGTATTTTTAAAACATCAATTTAAATCCAGACCCGCTCTCCCTGCTCAGTAAGGCTTCAGTGTAGTTGCTCCTGGTAGTGAGGAGCTGGAAGTGGTGATATTTCAGGCCTATTCTTCAGCAGTGCTCTAAACCCCTGGCTCTGAAGCCAGCCTGCCAATCAGCCACCTTGCTCAGTTTGCAAACAAACCCAAGGCGAGTAACCTGAGGAGACATTAGCAACTCAACACTCACCACAGTTTCATGCCGTGGTCTGACCAAGTGGCACAAGTTCTTAACCACAGCATGCTGTGCATGCTAATCCCTCCTTGATGTTTCATGTCAGCTCCCACTGTGAATCAGCACAGAGAGGGATGGATTTTGGCATAACAAGTGGACTCAATTGCACTTGCACTTACTGGACTGAGAGAGATTATCATTCCTACCTACATTACACAATGATCCCGACTGCAGTCCACCAACATCCTCCAAATGGTGCCTTAGCAGAGCTCATGTGCTGCTAAGGGTGTCCCACCTGACACTGCCTGAATAGCTCAGCCATTCCCTTCCGGGGAAAACACCAAAGGAGCTGATGTAATTTACACCTTACCTGACTGCGTCGAGCAAACTTGCTGGCAGCCAACCACAACACAACAGTGACACTTTAAAAGAAGTGTTCAGGACATGCTTTTCATTACCACGGTCAATCCAAACACAGCATCGCCACCTCCACCTTATCCAACCCTGTGCAAGACATTAAAAAGCTAAAGCAAGAGCAACATGTGGATGATGAAAACATTCCACTGGGAACTGGACTATGCTGAACACTGTGCAAGAACATGAAGTTAGGTATTTTCTGTATCCAGAAGAGGTTTTTCATGACACATTAGACTTCCTGATTTTCATACTTCTTCTTTGAAGTTCAGGTCCAGAGCAAGGTGAGGCCCCAAGGCAGTGTGACATAAATATGTGTGCAGCCAACATGGTACACAGAAACAATTCCTTTGACTTGCCCATCCAGAAAGGCCAGACACTTTGAGAGGTACCCATGGCATTTACAGCTGGCTGGTTAGATGAAGCTGTGGATGAGAGTCTGTTCCAAGTAAGGCTGCTTCTCACTCATCTAGACTGGGAGCAGGTCTTTCAGGCACTCAATAAAGACCAAAGCTTCTGGAGGCATGACTGTTCTTAATGGATGTGCCAACAAACAAAGAGCTCTGCCATTACAGAGGGAGTCAATTATCTGCAGACAAGATACTGCACAGGATCACTTCTAAACCAAAGTCAGTTACTTCCTTCCAACTTCCAAAATTTGCCAACGGTCATAAGAAAAGTATTCAAGAGAAAAAATAAGGGAGCACAATCATGGGGATTAGCTAGAAAAATAGACTGTGGGGTTTTTTATTACCATTAGTATTTTTAATTGCAAATGGAATCAGAACACATTCTCCTAGTGATAATGTAATTTAAGCAGTCTGTTATTCAGCATTGTGTTGAATCAATATTCTGCAAAATGTTAACTTCCATGCCAAGTTCATCCTCTATCCCATCCACAATATACTTGTTAAAAAACCCCACAATATTTAATCCCACAGTTTATAAAGCAGATAACAAAAGCTATTGCAGTCAGCTCTAGAGAATTACTTGCCCAGCTCTCTTGAAATCTCTACGGAAACTCCTGCTGGTATAATATTTAAGACTTTAGTCCCCAAAGCAACATTTTTCATATGACCTCAGGCCTAAAGCTACCTAAATTGCATCAAAACTGCTCAGACATGTTGATGCTGGCATCAGCTCAAGTTCTTTTAAAATACGGTTAAGATGTGCAATAAATAGAGAACAATGAAGTCACCACGTGAGAAAAAATTTCAAAAGTTACTGATCATAAAAAGCAAAGCAGACCTTGCATAGAAACATGAGCAATCATTTCAAAGAGTGGCTGAGTGCCCTCCTCTCTCAGAACCTGCTCAGCCTTTACGCTCTTCAAAGTACTGCATGTCACCCTTTAGCTCTGTCAAGATGGTATCGATCCAGGTCGGAGACATAGGTTAATATATAACCCAAGAGAGGTGAATATATTTGAAATTCCATCTGATCCTCATCAAAGGAAACAATTCTTCACCTTTACTTCAGAGTGTAAGAAGTTACCAAATGCCCCCAAGGATGATGGCTGCCCCTCTGAAATAAGGCCTTCCCTCCACAGCAACACCATCAGCTCCAGGTGAACTGTATGGGTTCTCCATGGGATCTTCCCCTTTCAATAGTGGCTTAGAAACAAGAATGTGACTATTGAAGAATGAGGGCGGAAGGGCTGAATCCCAAGATAAGTAAGCAGCAGGGCTGACCTCATCTGCTGTTCCCTAGGGCATTCAATTTAGGATCACATGAGGTTCCTGAAACAGTATATGAAAAACAGACATTGAGGTTTTACCATTCATAGGCAGGAAGTAAACAACATTTAGCAGGAATTAAAACCACTTATTATTCAGAGAAATTTAAAACACAAACCCCACATACAAATCATGCTGGGGTTAAAGCAGTACTTTGATCCAATGAGGGAGCACAGGAGGAATAGGCCACAAGAAAATCCACACTTGTAGTGCACGCACACACTTACACCTGTGAAGGTATAGAGAGAATGAGAGATGTAGGTATCTGATGTTCTTCAAGAAACATGGCCACTACATTAGAAAAGTAAGAATTAGTTTGGTTCAGATCCACTTCCAGAGAAGTCAATAGAAAAAAACAGCAACAAAACCCTCCAAAACAAACAACACATTTCACTGGGCAGAAAATCAAGCTCCTGATGAGTACTTCTGAAAATACTCCCCATCCTACATGCATGCTGTGCTGAGAGAAAGCTGTGTGAGCTGTCAAAACATTTCAGCTTTTGTCCACTTTGAGGTCTGTCCCATGCGGATGAGCCACACCCCTAAGGTTCCCCCTTAATACATAAAAGAAATCTATTCTATAAAGTATGCATTTAAACATTCCCTGATACTGAAGATTATCCTTCTAACATGTGGCAGACATTGAGGAGAAATTAACTGGGAAATAAAAGGTTTGAGAAACATCAACAATACAGAAAAAAAGCAGAAGATACAAATGATGGGCTCAGAATTTCATGTCTATCACTGCATCAAGCCATGTTCTTTTATTCGAATCTTTCCACTATTTTTCTACTGTGATGACCTCAAAGACAAGTATCTCTAGGCCTTAAATCACAGGCACCTCAGCTGCCTGAGCTGCAGCATTAGGATCCACACATGAAGGCAGCTGGCAGTGTTCTCCACTCCTATAGTCCCTGACAAGCTGATGTGGACTGTGCTGCAAACAATACAGGTCCTGTATTGGTCTATTGGTACCCTGCCACCCAACTGGTCTTGAGATCAAACCAGGACAACAACACTGAACCAGGAGAACATCACAGAGCAACTATTCCAAGGAAAAGGCTTTTGCTTGGGTTAAACAGGTTTACAGTGATCTCCCCTAAATATTTCTCCCCCCACACACACACTCCACACCCCAGTATGTTGCAATCTGTTTCAAGCCGTTGAGGGCTACTGAATACTCAATACTCTGAGCTCAACATTTTTGTGTTTTCTTCCCTTAGAGGCAAATTAACAACTAAGGAAGAAATAATTTTTAAAGTACAATACTCAGTGCTTATATAATGTCAGCAATTCAAAGAACTGCATGTACTTTTTAATGTACTTATCAATCACAATTCTAGAAAACTGGACATGCCTCTACTCAGTCTTTCACAATAGACACCAGTTTTTGACAAAAAAAAATTGATTTTTCCAGTACCAAAAAATAATACTTTTTAGGACCATAGAAAGATGAAGAAAAACAGCTCTTGGTCAATTCCATCTAATGCAGCCAAAGCTTCACACCCAGCTAATAAAAAAACCATTCTCTTGATGTAGCCAAGCTGTACTACACTGATATCTGGGTACTATCCTGGTGCTGGAAACACCTGATTCATAAAAATCTGGAATTCTCTCCAAAAGCTGATAGGACACATAAATCTCAAGTGACAGGTACACCACCAGAGCACAGAGAACCTCTTGGCTTTGAGTCCACACATTAAGAACCAAAGATAGGTACGTTCTGCAAGAGAACAGACACATACTCCAGGGCATCCCAAGGCCAACCCGCTGCCCTGGCCCTCTGGCTTTATAGTTCTACATATAACTGAAATAAGCCCAGCTCAAAGCACCATTGTGAAAACTCAATGTACTCAAAAGTTGCTCTATTTACATGTCCCCATGTCCTACGAGACAGGCTTAGAACATGATAAAAATATCAGGAACTGGGCTTTAGGAACTGTGATCTCACAGATGAGAACAGAACAATTTCAACTGAAGTCAAGAGAATTATACCCACAGACATGAGATCACAACATGGCACTCGAAAAATACCTTAAATCATAAAATCCCCAGATGCAGCGCCTGTGGCCAACATTTATATTAGCCACACGTGCATTATCCTGAAAGAAGGTTTTAATTATTTTTATAGTGAGATAATGTTCCCTTGACAATCCTAAAGTCTAGTAGCATGTAGCAATTAAATTTCATTCTTGAGAAGACAATAGCAAACATCTCCTACTTTGAATCTATACAAGAATTAGCAATTTTTCAATTTCTTCACCATAACAGTGACTTCTCTACAATACCATAAAAACTACTGACAAGCTACATACTGAAATTCGAGGAGAAGGCAGGAGAAAGTCTTCTCTGATGCCAAATGCAAACTGGAAGTTTTACACTTTGCCAGTTGCAAAAAAAATGGGAAAGAAAACACTTCATTCTGTAATTAAGTATCAGCTAACACACTAAGCAGAAGGAAACGTATTCTTCACCAGCCAAACCTGACTTTCATTCAGTGAACTAAAAATATATCTGCGGAGGTTTGTTAATATGGTTGACCTCAAAATTTGGAACTTTCTTCCCTCCAGATGCAAAATTGCTCAAAATCATGCATTTTCAGGTAAGGATCCAAAGGCCCCTCTACTGTCTATTCCCCACAGAAGTTAATCATCAAGCACTACTGAACACAGTCAATGCTTGAGACTAAGGAAACACTGCTACTCCCCACGTACGGATAGAAAATTGAGTAATTAGTCTCTTCTGTGTTTTCTAGGGTACACTTTACAGAGAATATGCTTTTTCCCTACCAAACACACTTTAGAGTTGCAGTTGACTTACCAAATTTAAAAGACTAGCCAGCCTATTAGGACAAATTCCTGTGATGAGCTGATATTATATTGTCAGGAGTGCCAGCAGGATTTTCCATGCACAGGGACACTAAGGAAGAGAACTCCAGCAGCTTTCCTTCTTGGGTGACTTTTAACATTAATCCAACATAATGTGTTTACAACGCTCCCAAGTACCTACATATAATAATCTGGAAGATTATACTCTATTCTGTAATTTTTCCTCCCAGTAATCTACACGTTTGGATTTTTTTTACAACTTCAGTATAGATAGTGAGCAGTTCAATAGCTCCTCTCAGATTTTGGCTATGTTAGCACAGTCCAGTAAAAGGAACTGCTGTAAAGCAGGCACACATTTTTAAATTAAAAGAAAATTCATGACACCCTACCCTTAATTGTCTAAAGAATTCCTTCAGCAGTTTTGATATATGTGAGGGTTTATATAAACCATTTGGAAGCAACGGTTTCATCCCAAACCAGAAATGACACTTCTTTTATTGGCATGGTGGTGAGGAATGTGGAGTTACAAAACATGCAGTCATTAGGAATATGAGACATCTCAAAGATAAAATCTAAATAAATGGACTAAAATTTTCTATAGCCACTGGCAAAGAAAGTGAGTATAATTATGTAGGAACAAAGCAACAGTACAGCTATTAGTGCATAAGGCCTGAGCAACTCAGTTTCATTATGCAATATTTAATTCAGAGGAGTAAAACAATCCCTCCATCTGAAAAATTTTTAATCCAAACCAAATTAAAATCCCACGGAAATGTAGCAATCAGTTTAAAACACATTCTAAATAAAATCACAGAAAAACGTATGTTTGTCTTAAAAGAGACAAGGATGTATAGTTTGATGGGTTTTGTGTAACTGCTTAATTTTGAGGCGAAGCCTCGTTTGAATATTTATTTCATTCAAACTACAAATGAGGAAAAATAAATTCACATAGTCTAGAGGAACCTTGTGTATAGCTAATGTTTACTGATAACAGGGCTGTTTCACCCTACTTTTAACTTGCCTTTGAACTCCAGCTCCTTAAGATGCCTTTGCAGTAAAAAAAGATGGTGACGTTTGCAGACTGACTTGACCTCACAGGTAAAGAGCAGCTCCTCACAGCTGGCTCATGGTAACACCCTCTGATCACTCCTTGGCAACAGCTGTAGAGATCCACCACCTCTGTTAGCCATGAAGAAACAAGAGGTGGGGGGGAAGAGCCTAGAGGTTAATGTGGTGGGTTTTTTCTATCTTTCATTCAGAGGTGACAAAGAGACACAGCTTGTTATGTCTAAGATAGTACACAGCTCTGACCTGCGTGTCACACAAAACCAATAAATTCCCTTCCTAAAGAAGTAGCACGTACCTAAATAAACTATAGGCTGGAAACATCGTACATCACCATGTCAGGACTTTCAGGTCATGCAGGCAGGCAAGTGCATTCAGACCCAGGTAAGCAAATGTCCCATTTATGTTTTAAAAACTCAAATTATATGATATTTCACAAACCTTCTTCTACTGCAACATCTTAGTTGGTTCATTCAGTTAAAAGGCTCCAGGATGAAACTGTGATATTGTAAAGGAAGTAAATTGCCACCCATCCTGTTAGGAAGGATGATGAAGACATGGGAGGAACACCCACAAAAGTAGTAAGGGAAAGTCTACCATCTGTAATTGTACCACTCTGCATCACTGTATAATCTAGTATAAAAGTAGTTCTTGCTTTCTCCTTAGTCTCTCATCCTGCATCTGCCAACTTTTCCCACCTCACACCTCAACCTTATTAGCTCAGCTAGCCTATTAGGGATCTTTGCTGTGCCTTTGACTTAAACAGGAATTTTTCTGTTAGTGCAAAGAAATCCTGACCGAAGTCTTCAAATAGTGCCAATCCATATGCTTATGGCTAAATACAATAGATGTGAAAAATGAAGCAATACAGCAGTTAGATCCATTATATGTTCTTGCAGTGACTAATAATTTCTTTTGTGTTTTAAAAGTAGAGACTTTTAAGAGTCAACTGAAGCCTGGGAAAACATTTAATGTGATTTTCCAAAGCACTGTATTTCTGAAGCTCTGCCAGTCATGTAGTAGATTGAACACAGCATTATGAAGTATTCTCACATATAACCACAGGGACTCTATGATACAGGTTATTTAAAGCCTTGTGAGATTCATTTACAACTCTAGGTAAAGCACATTTCTTAGAGGATTTCACTGGCAGGGGTCTGAAGCTGTGTTTCAAAAATTAGAGTGCAAGTATCACAGCCTCTAGCCCTGGCAATTCATATCCTATAAAATATTCAGAATTTTTATCTTTTGCAGAATAGTTGGGATCCCATGTTCTTGCAAGACAATTTTTATATTTTTTTCCCTAAACAATAAAAACATCACAAGAGCTGTTTGCAGGTTGGAAAAGGGTCAACAGAATCAGTGTCAGGGGCTTTTTATTTCCTTTTCCTCAAACTCCATGGGGAGTCTAATGATCAAGACTTAGCAAAGTGCATAAGTATGTTGTGTAACAGGATTGTTAGATCTCTTGGCTCCAAACTAAAAAGACTATAAAGCAAAATTCCTATTATGGATAGTTCTTGATGTTTGGTGGTCCGTTATGCATTCCCAATACAGATACTAATTTTCATCCTCTTGCCATTAAGATCTCTGACTAAAAAAGCATTGCTGCAATACATCCATGAAATCACTGTAATTTGGGAA
This sequence comes from Pomatostomus ruficeps, assembly GCA_013400735.1. Lineage (NCBI taxonomy): Eukaryota > Metazoa > Chordata > Aves > Passeriformes > Timaliidae > Pomatostomus > Pomatostomus ruficeps. The sequence continues at coordinate 29,828 of VYZT01007222.1, read as the reverse complement.
TTCTTCTTTCGGAAAGAACGTAACAGAATAATTAATGTGTCTATCAATTCCATTCTCCTAGTTAATGCCAAAAGTGGAAGGGATTAATTATTAACCACTTCCTTGCTTTGGCTATCACATTGACAAAATGTCACAGAATCACAGAATCATTTATGTTGGAAAGGGCCCTTGTGTTCGACCCACTTGGAGCATTTCTGCAATGAGACAGCGCAGACTCACAACAAACATCTGAAATAAAGCTGGGTCTTCCTAGAAACATCTGAACTGGCATTTCACAGCTGATCCACAAAAAAAGGGAAAGCAGGCAAATTTGAAGCATATTTTGCACTTATGCTTAAGCAATTCCTGGTTGAAGCTTAAGAAGCTGTTTTTGATCCATGCAGTTCCCTGTATCTCTGTGCTATGTAAAGCAATATCTTGCCTTTCTCTGTCTGATGAGATGGCCTGAGACTTGTCCCCAGCAGAGCCAATTTTTCCAAAGCTTTCCTTTTTAAATGCTACATCTATCTGGAGTGATTTTATGTACAGTAACCCACCGCTGTGTATTACAACCAGTGACCAGGAAAAAGGTTTTGAGCTTCACCAGTGTGACTGAGAAAGGAATCCAGCCTGAGTGCCATGAACACCATAAGCCAACTCTTAGTCACATGGAATTCAATGGCAATCTTCCTACTGATTTTGTAGAATTCAAAACTTACTTTTTAGTCACAAACATCTATTAAAAAACACAGAAGGAATCTGTCATTACACTTCCTCAATATATACACTAAGGTAAAGCTTTCTGCTGCATTTTTACAAGCACCTAATGTTGAAAATTTCCTTCCAGAATTAAATTCCCATCCTCTGGTATTTCTTACAAAGTATTCCACCTTCTCACTCTCTTGGCATTTTACAAGCACATCTTAGCATCATAAAACAACACACCACACACAAAATTCATCACATATAGCAGACTTCTCTCAAAGAAAGTAAATTCACAAATTGTGTGGTCAGTTGGGTAGTTTTTCCTCTAAAGAGGTAAGTCAATCTTTCCTCCAATAAATGTAATGTAGCATTTTAGATCTTCATGTATAATTTGAACATGATTTCTTAACTCCTCAGAGAAAATACTGATACTTAACAAGCTTTTTTAAAAGAACAGACTCAAACCCCCTCCTCTCCCCAGTCAAAACAACCAAACAAGAAACTCGAACAGGAAATTAAATAAGTCCCTAAATTTCTGCACATGGCTGTACTTGCCTCAACAGGCCTTATATGCATCTGCAAAATATAAATGGTAGTTAGCTAATCTTGTACCCATAAATGCAGATTTTATTGCATATTTTGGATAGTTGTTTGCTTCCAAAAGATGCTAATATTTAATTTAGCTGTTTCATTTAGATGTTTCTTTTATGGCTTTTCCAGCAAAACTCAGAATCCCTTGATTTTGATTATTTGCCCTGAAAACTGGGAAATTTATTTCAAAGTCAGTCAAGCTGTGTCTGTTTTGTGGAGAGAACTAACATCCATTGTACACTACAAACAAACCAACTGACCACTCGTGGGTTTATAATTTCTCGTATTTAACATTACTGAAGGCAAAACTCTTCAGGTAGAATATGAAGAAAAAAAAAGTCAACTTGCCCCAATCAGGTACTAGTCAGTGGTAACTGCAGAAGTGTTTCAACTCAATTCTTAATTGTGCAGGCAAGCTGGGAAAAGATGGCCAGAAAAGACTAAAAGATAAATCAAGCTAACCATGGATAAAATTAAGATAAAACACACACATGCCATATTATCCTTTGAAAAAACCCTAGCGGCTGGATTTCTGCAAGAAGCAGTGCAGGTTTTAAGGAGCAGTGGGCACTGTCATTAGATGAATCCTCACTCTGCACTTACACCTTCCACAACCATTTGATGCCCCAGAAGGTGTTGGGAGCAGCTGTGGCCTTGCTAATCCAAAACCCACATAACCATTGGAGTTAAATGAGAGCTGACTAACATAACAAGGAGTTAACCCTTTAAAAAAAGTTCTTGTAGGGCTTCTCCTCAAGGGATTTCTTAATTGCTATAAAAACAATGTTCTAAACCCAGTTTCCATTGCTAGAATAAAAACAAATGCTGCTTCAGTTATCAAATTTAATGGTTTTAGTATAAATGTAAAAACAGGCTTCAAAATAACACTTTTCCAGAGGTCATGGGTCACAGATTCCAGGCAATCCATCATCAAAACCTTTCAAAAGTAGGAGCCAAATTTAACTTCAGCACCTGATAGGACAGCATTAAACAGGCAGACTGGCACGAAAGGATTCTTACACAGCAGCTTACACAAAGCCCTCAGAAACATGTGTTATCACAAAACATACTTAGTCATCTCATGTGATCTCAGCAAGCAAGCATGGGTGAATTCACCTCATATGGCACTAAAATCAATGCCGCAGGTTTACTGCTTCCTTCTCCTGAAGTAATAGTGAAAGCCACTCTTCTTCCATGTTACCTCCTCTATTGAGCTCTTCAGAAAATATAAATGGGCTAAAGACATAAAACTTCAGCCTCAGCCATTTATTTGCACTAAAACATAGAAACTGATCCACCTTCTGCAGCTGCTAGCTTGTTCAAATCCCAGTTTAGATTGTATCTGCCTCTTCAGATTTCCCCTTTGGTGATACCTGAGTAATTAGTTTTATTTTCTCCACACAAGCCTGTTTTTTCCATCTTTTTCCTAACTGAACTGCCACAAGTTTTTCAAATGGAGGAAAAGTCAAGCTAGAATCCTGTTTTGGGGCAAGAGAACTGCTTCTAATTTTAACTTTTAAAAATGCATGATATACGGGTCACCTAAACGAGCAAGATTTTAAAGTTCAAAGTAAAGTAACTGTGGTTAACAGATGGTTTTGCAAGAGTAGTGGTGAATAAAAACTAGCCAGTAGGCAAATTCTAACAAGCCAAATTGACCAATGATAAAGGAAAGAGGTGACGGCAACCAGCTGCAAAATAAGCAGTATTTTTTTTAAGATTTTTTTACAATAATCTTTGGAATTTATGGTCAGATTTTATTAGCATCTTTTGCAATGGATTTTATGATGATGTCCATCAAGAGACGAAAGTTGTGATGTAGTGTTATTAATCCTTTTATCCAAGTATTTTGGTCACTGATTACAGCATTATGAGGAACAGTCAAAACGCTAAGGCACAGGCGCATGAAAAGGTTACTAAAGGCCATCCCTTCATAGGAGAGTGAAAAGGCTTCAAGGAGCACAATTGGATATCACTGCTTGTCAATGCTCAAAAAAGTCAGTTTGGCCATATAATTTCCTTCACTGCCTATCCACACCACTAGCTCAAGCTCCTGCTGCTCACCTGGTGCTGTATAAAGTCTGAAACCACACACGGTTACCAGTTTCTAGAAAATTTCAGTTTGCATGTTCCGGATCTATTTGATTTCAGGTGGCTGTCATTAGGAGAATAAGTGGAATAGGCCTGATCTGACAATGCTGTCAGAAGAACTGAGGCTGCACAGCCCTGTGCTCCCAGGTGCAACCAGCAGCAAGGCTGAAAATGTGTTCTCAGCAGGGAACACACAGCCCCTCCCCTGAACAGGAGGGGGTCTGCCAGTCAGAGTATGTCTGTTTGATGTGCACGCATGTGTCCTTATTGTGCATGTATGTGTATATTTATACACACACACATGTCCACACACATGGGCAATGCAGACTCCTCCAGCTGCTGGGCTCACAGTCTGCCCACTGGCTGCTTCTGGATCCCAGTCCTCCCAGCTGCTGGCACCCGGACCAAGGAACCCACTCCAGCAACTGGCACAGATCATCACACACACATCCAGATATGTCCAAAAAGTGCTCCGGCATTGACTCAACTTGATTGGTCTGGACCTGGGCCTGAGGTACTCCTTGGACAGTTCTGGAAAGGACTCAAGACCTGATGTCCCTTCCTTTGTGTCTTAGTTTTCTGCCTGTCACTGTGTCCCTGTGCTCCTCTGTGCCTGTGGAGGTGGGACTTTGGTGGGCTGATAGCCCTGGTGATGGCCTGGGAGGAGCTCAGGGCAGGGTACCAGCTAATATCCAGTCTGCCTTTGTCTGTGCTCACAAAACGTAGCAGATTGTCCCATGCAAGAGTGACCTGGCAACTAAAATGTCCTGCCCCACTCCCAGATTTCTTTTCCTTTTATATTAATTTATTTCTCTGTAATTGGTGAACATCTGCTCTTCCCACTGAGCATTTGGTATAATTTAGAGGAAGAATGGAAGGCATCTGTATTAGAAGCACAAACAGAGGCACTGAAATCAGACCAAACAATCCTCACAGAGAGTATGAAAATAATTTCCAAACAAATGCAAAAATGACTTTTCCAAATGCCAGCCCCCCTCACTTTAGAAGAAGATGCACTGAGCATTTGTCTGTGGTTTTTTTAAACTTTTAGTTTACTGTCAGGCAAAGAACTCCATAAACCTCATTCAAGATTCATCCTAAGCGTGGGTACCTTCAGGCTGGCTCAACCCAGAGCTCCCGAGCTGGCTTTGCCACACAGGATGCTTTTAGCTAGTACAGCACATCCCCTTGGGAGAACAGGAGGAGTGGTGGCCAGCACAGCGGACAGGCCTCCCTGGCCCACGCAGGCAGAGCTGGGCTGGCTGACCACGGTCTTGCCCAAAGGTATTTTTGCTTTCTGACTGAGAGCTGCAAGCAGCAGCCCCAGTGCACTTGTGGGGAGTTGCTAAGCATTTCGACCAATTCTTTCCAAGCATGGGGAAAATTACTGCTGCTTATGTAATCTGTCTTTTGCCAAATGGGAATCTAGGAGCTCAGCTGAGCTAATGTTAGCATTTAAGTTAAGGAGCCAAAACATTTTTCACTCTGATGCTCTTTTGGCTTCCATCATTGACTACAGATTCTGCTAAAAAGCTACATCACAGTCCTAAATGCCACCCATATAGGATCAAGCAAGGTGTTTTGTTTGAGGTACAGTTTGGAAGGCAAGTTTTGGGAATGCAGGGACTCTGAGTCGTACACAGCAAAAGCAGCAGCAGCAGCACTGAACTGTGTAAGCCCCGCAGGGCCCAGGTATGTGTGGCAGCTGGTTATCCCATGTGACAGTGAGTACCCTGCTGACCTGTGGCTCCTGGAAAGACACAGCCCCAAGAGTCTTCAGACAACCTTCCCACCTTGTTTCTTCAACTGGAAACTTATTTAACCTCTTAACTGCCAGCAGATAATGGCATTGATTTACACTCGGAGTCTGATCGTAACATATCCCTTGAAGATGTTGAGTTCTTGGTTTTTATACCACTTAATAAAAATATGCATCATGGAAAGAAGATGTATATGCCAAGAAAAGAAAATGGAGGCGATTAAGAAGGATCCCTCTCAACAAAAACAGCATACTGATTAATTAAAAGCCCGCTTTGTAATTTGTCAGGAAATGGCAGTGATGTATACCAATTTCAAAATAATAAGCATAAAATAAATACAGAAAAACAACTGAAGGAAGGCTGTTATGAAAGCCTTTTACAGCAATAATAAACCCCAAATCCTGGAAAACTTAAAATGGTTCAAGACCACATGTTCTTATCGGGTAAAAAAGCTGGTTTATAAACTGCATATGAATTAAGAACAAATCAATGGCAATGCTCTTCACATTACATCTGTGATGAGAAATAGCTCATCCAAAAAGAGGATATCAGCCCACCTGCCACCTCTGTAGCTTGAGTTTGGGTCAATTCTTACTCTCAGTCAAGTTTCTACTAGCTTGGATGAGAGTTGATCATATTGATGCTCAGAAAACCAATGTCTCCAGTTTAGAAACTTAACTGTTATATACATATATAAGAAAAACAGTCTCTTCATCTCATGAAACCTTATAAGAAAACAACCCATGAGGGCATACTGATGCAAACAGGTGCAACAGAAAACAGGAGTTCCCTCTTCCTTAAACAGCTTTGGTTGTCAAAGCATTTCTTTGCCCTTGTATCTACTAAGGGATGACTTCCGTTTAGCAGGGTTAAGGAAACAGCTGAAAGCACCATACAATTTTTAACTATTTTTAATTCAGAAGCCCCTAAACACTGTCCAGTGAGGTGCAAATTTAACTAAACAGACAGGTGGGTGTTTTGTGTAGCCCTCTCCCCTGGTTAAATTTTAGATACCCTGTGAAAAGGATATACAAGTGGTGCCACCCCCAAACCAGCCTCTGGCTGTGTCACCGCTGTAACTGAAAGGGTTGAACTTTTGTTATTCTCAAATGCAGCATTCTGCGACAGCAGAAAATGCTTTTACATTTTTCTTACATGTACTGCTAATAAACTTGATGAACAGGTCTACCACTCTCTCATGACTCAGCATCAGTCAAGTTTGTTTCGGTAGCTATGGGCTTCTTCCCTTCCCCTATTCCTCCAGAGCTGATCCATATTTTCAACTATTTTAAAAAACAGAAAAGAAAACCTAAGAAAACTCCCACATGCGAACAAATGAAACAAACCAAAAGGCAAGGCCAAAGAGATGCAAAGACAAAACAGGTTTGCTTTACTCAGTCTGGCTAACCATAGCACAGCAATATCAAAATTCTGGCTTTCTTCAATACATATTCCACCTGAATGCCATGGGTAGGGGTAACAGTAAGAGAGCCTTGTGACACTTGCAGACAGCTCACTCCAGTTTCCTATATGATAAACAGACTCACGTCAGTCAGTAAAGCTGATTCTCAGTGAACCAACAACAGGTGTCATCAAAGTAACACAAACCTGTAGCAGGGAAAAACTGTGGCTCAACGCCAGTGTCAGTGTGCCTTGGGCTTGGCTCATTTCTAGTTATGCCAACACACTTCAAATTGTGAAATTCACCTTGAAAACCCTTCAGACTCCCCTAAAATTACCTCTGTAGTAGCAAAAAGTAAAAGCTGGAGTACTGTGAGATTTGCTTCCAATCAGTGTGATAAAAATCTCACCAAAAAAAGAAGAGAACATGAGGAAAACAAAGGAGAGATGGTGGATTTTGGCTGTGGCTGCTGCTGCTGTTGTTTTGCTCCACTTTATTTTAAGTAAAGCTACATTTTTAAACACTAACAGAGCTCAGTAAAATTTAGTAGCTAGAACTTACAGTTAATCTTGGTTAGATTCTCCATCACCTGAAGTCTTTAAGTCAATATTGGGCGCCTCCTCAGAAGATAAGCTGTAGCTCAGCCAAGTTTATTGAGCTGTATAAAAAAACTCCTAGATTAGGCTCTCTGGTTTGTGTTTATGTAAGATTGCAACCATGACATAATGTCTCTAACCTTAAGTATCCACTAGGCTATAGAATACCCAAAATTCAAAGGCTCTATGTGGGAGCTACTGACTGTAGAACACACAAAGGTGGGCAGGTAAAACAGCCTATATGACAAACAAGAAAAAATAGAGTGCAGTAACTCTAACATGGGCAATTTTGGTGAGGTATGGAAAATAACTGCACATGCTATTATGCTGCAAATACAGTGCTGAAAATAAAATTCACATCTTATTACAAGACAAACAACTACAGAGCATATCTGTCTTAGCAGTGCCATGGTAACTGCAAAAGAAAACACACACACTGACCTGAAATAGTAGCAACTTCTTCCCGTTAAGAATATTGCTTATAAGGGAACAAGCAAGAGCTGGCTGACCACATATCCATAAAAGCTGGGAATGTTGTCTGTTTCCAGAAAGTGTTTCAATGCCTTTACTATTTTTATCAAAATAATAATAAAAAAAAAATCAACAACAACGAAGAAAAGAAATCAAGGAAGAAGAAAAAAAGAAAAGGTGGGCTTGTCACTTATTTTACAGTCCCCAAGTATATGAAGCTAACAAGCTGAACATATGCACACTTCAGTGACTTTTCCTAATCCAAACCATCCCATTTCCACTCGCCTCAGAATGTGCTGATAAAAAAAATCTCCCTTAACCAGAGCCTGATCCCACAGGCTGATCTAGCCCTTACACACAAGCATCCCACTCCTTTGTCTCATCAAAGAGACAATGACCTGCTCACACAACTAAGCTGACAAATTAAAAAAGGAACAGCTGCCTCTGCCCAGCCAGAGATTAACTGGCCTTTCAGCCTTGTCTGTCCACTGAACAGCTTTCACATTACTAGGATCCACCACTTTAATGCCGTTAACTGCAGTGAATTTCTAAGAAATACTACACACAATTGTAAGAAAGGTTGTACCAGGTTGATCGGAGACTCCTTCCTAAAGAAAACCTTCACAGGATGTTTTACAATTGTCTATCAGATATTGTCCCTTATCACTGCTAGCAGATTTCAAAAGAGAGAGAGAAGTCCAGAAAACAGTAAACTCCTAAAAATCTGGTGAAAAATCAATGTGGAGAAAGAAGAGTATAATCAGAGTGTGTAGGGAAAAAGCCCTCAAATGTGAACTGTGCCACTGTCAGTCTTATTTAGTGGTACAGCACCAACACAGCTTCTGAGTGGATGTAGCAGACAATGGCTATTGCCCAGTGTAGTGTTCAATAAGGAGAACAGTGTGGAGTTGGATGTATCCAAGCAGAAAAGGACACACATCTAGTCATTATCCTATTTTCAAGCCACAAACAGTTTGGATTTACTTGTTTAACCATAATATATTTTTCTATTAGCAAATGACAACGTATGTATGTATGTTCACAAGTTCTCCACATCTGAACAAAAACCCAAACCAGAAAATCCTGCCTAGAATCAAGTATCATTTACCATCTCTTACAATAAATATAACTGTAACAGAAATAATCTTACATACTGCACTGGACATTTAAATACTGTCTACCAAGCAGTAATGAGAGCTAATACATACACATACATATACCCCTCATATCTTTACTGTGACTAAGACAAAAGTCTGATTTACAAGTACTTCATAAATTTGTGAAAACTGGGACGTGGAAACTGTTCTGCAGCTCAGTGACCTGTTGGAACCATCTCAACACAACTGCTGCACACACAGTCCTTCCCAGGAACACAAGCCTGTGAGCCACCAAATGGGAAGGGAAAACGGCAAAGCAGCAGGCGTGTTTTTGCATTTAATAACCAGAAACAGTTTGGACTGCTATTCTCTACCCTGTGCACTGACTTTCTAAGAGCTCCCATTTAAACATCTAGAATAACTTACTTCTCACGACTATTTAATCCAGTTCTCCAACCTGAAAGTCCTAACAACTGCTGCTGCTTGATGCATCCAGAACATTACTTGCATATACTTTATAAAAATGGCATTTGCTAGTAAAAGCAAAGCTTTTAAAGCTTAGGGGAAATAGCCTTGGGGTTTTCCCCTTCTGAGAGCTTAAAGTTTTATGAGTGAACCTAAAGGACTGCCAGACTTCTAAAGTGACAACACATTACGAAAAAATTTCCTATGTGTTTTGCAAATTTGAAGTCAGCCACATTTCACAACTGACATCAGGGTTTTTAATATCAGCTCCAATGAAATATAACTCTCCAATGACATAACTGTGAAGTACAGCATTTTCATTTCACTAGCTGGCAGAGAGGTTTTGGCCTTATTATTATTATTTCTTATGTAGAGCCAAAAGCATTCTAGGCCCTGCACAGACATGCCTGAAGACAAAACCTTTTCCTTGTATCTGCTGTAAACACAGGGATCACAGGGTAGTCAGCTTTACAGAACAGGTCACGCATTTTCACACGACTGCTATGGCCAAGTCGTATGGTAGGACACAGGAGTAAGGTAACAATGTAAGAAATAGTTCACCTTCATCTTCTCCACAGTTTCACTTTCACTAAATCTCTTTAGGTAGGATTGGACAGTTTCTGGTTTGGGAGAGTTTCACTGCTTACTAAAAAAATCCTACAGTCAATGAAGAAATTCCAGCCAGCATCACAAAACCCTGAGGGGAGCAGGGTGAAAGCTGAGGATTTAAATGATAGTCTTGTTTTTAAATCTGGTTCTTCCTGAGGTCACAATTCCTCTGCTGGATGAGAGAGGTGTTTATTTTAGAATAGATACGTGTACAGCTCACAACAGTTTAACCACACACCAATAAAAACACAGAAGTTCCCATTTGCAAATGAGTGAACTAAGGATGTAAGTAAGAAGAGCTCTGTCTTAGACCCTGAAAACCCAAGATACAGGGAAGAGAGAAAAAGCTACACTTCTCCCTTCAGGGCCTACACCCCCTGAAGACTGAGATGAAATCCAAGCGTGGAAGACAGCAATCAGAAAGAGAGACCTGTCTACTCTGAAGTCTACTCTACCATCTGAAGATGGTAGGAGCATCTGACATGGGCACTTTGTTCTGAATTTGTTGTGGGAACAAGCAACAACAATAACAATGTTGTACGCACTCCTTCACCTACACATCCTGCTCAATGCACGTTTCTTCAGGGCTCCAGCGGTGTTACTTGGGCAACGAATTACCTCCATTTGGCTGTTGACTGCATGTTGTGGTTTGGGACCGAGCAACAACCCTGGTATCACCAAGTGCTCAGAGATATTCACTCCAGGGACACCTCCACACACAGATCCAGCTCCAGTTTAAGAAGGAATTGGAAAGGGGTATCTCATGGCATAGTTCACAGTAACAAGTCGAGGCCTGACTTGCTAAAGCATACACAAGAAAGGATGAGCCATACTGACAGGTATGAAGGGGATGCCTCTGTTGTGGCAACATCTTCTAGTGGCTGTCATGAGTGGAAGGGAACAGGACAGTCTCTTTGCCACAGGGCTGATGCACACTCAGCTTGGGTGGGAAAAAGAGTAAGAACCAGCATTCAGCACATTAAATTGAAAAGTGGAGAGAAAAGCCTCCAAAAACATAAAGGGCAGATGTCTGGCAAGAGTTAACAAAAAGGTTCATTTGTGGGGTTCATTTGTCGGCTTCTTGTATAACTTTTGAGATAACACCTTGTTGGATTCATAAAACACAAATGCAGTAGATCAGCAGCAATTTCCCCTTTGGACTGCACTCGAATCAGGGTATCTTGGTACCCTTGCCCTCCTTTTGCATTTTTCTGAAATCCTGAAGCAGATTTTAATGGGGGTTTGCAGACCCTGAGCTAGAGCCTACACATGGTTTGAACTCTTAGTGAACCACTGACAGCTGCACATGCCTCCGTTTCAGGCTATGGCAGAAGCTGAAAAGAATTCATGTTTGAGTTTTCTGCTTTGGGGAAAAGGTGAGGAGAAGAGTCCACATGATGCATTATGGTGCAGCTTGCAGTGGTGGTAGCTGTCTCTTTTGGTGCCACAGCTCATTTCTGTAAAGATAGCTATGCAGGATGAAGTAAGTGTTATCCTTCAGTTTCTCTAGACTGCTGACAAATATTACACTGGTCTCCAAAGCTGATGGAACACAGAAGAGAAAACACAGAGCATGACTTCCCAAAAACTTTGGTCCTCTCTGGAGGATGCTCTGGGAAGAGGCAGAGGATAAATGGGGTCAGAACAGTCTTTCCCAGCTCCATGCAACTAAGTGTAAATTAACAGTAACAGAGATGTTACCTCGGAGGGGCTGTGTGAAGTTTGCAGCAGACCACAGCACAGCAGGGGAAAACCTGCAATGCATGTCTGCTCTGCACAGCCAAGAGATCATACTCAGGACTAACACACTTGCTGGAAGCTTTGCCTCAGAAAGGAGACAATCAAAACCATGGAAGGATGGCAGGGTTTGGTCCACTGTAAATGCTGGCATTTATAACGGAGAACCATGGTTTGCTTTTCACAATGTCACGTAATGATGCTTTGTACTGAGATTTCATACAGTAGTAGTTCCTTAATTTAAGTAATTGCATTTTCTGCTTGTAGGAAATGGTCTGCTTTGACCATACTAAATAAGCTATAATCAGCTACCAACATTTGGTTTCAGGCACTGCCATTTCTTATGAGCTCTTACCTCTTTAGTAAAGGACAATGTAAGCCTAAAACCAACAGAATACTCTTCCCCAAAGACAACATCCCTCTTATCAGGCACTGAAGCAATAAACGGCATAGGAAGGGGAAAAACTCGTTCAATAGTTACAAAAACTATCCAGAGCCTCTATCTATGAACTCACAAAATACTATTTTTCACACAGTTCTAGAGTCCTAAAGCAGTATACACCCACACAGATGAAGCAGTCCCCTCCTACCCCTCCACAGCTTCCAGTCTCAAATATCCTGGCGTAAAATGATCAGACAAAATAGGTGACTTATGTTTTTATTGGTTCCTCCAGACTATGACGACATTTCCTAATACACTGAGCCAGGAAACTATTAATGTCTCTGAAAAAGTGGAAAGGGTCAGGCTATTTCAAAGGACGTGTTTGCTAAGAGGCCTTTGTTATAGATGTATAGGCCACTTAAGATTCGATTAATAATAACTGAAGTATTTAGCATTCACATAACATTTCTAGCTCCAAGGAATATTGTGAACATATTTGTTACATTGTGTTGCAAATATGTTCTTGTATTTCTTGTGTTAAGGAAGCATTACCCCTTTTCGAGAATTAAAATAAGAAGGTTAATAAGCTTGCCTAAGATTTTGTAAAGTAGTATATCCATTCCAAGATCAGAATTACCCACAGATCTGTATGTGCTCCTAATCCCTGGCTGTTACTGGAGAGAGAAATGAAAACGGTCTCAGCTTATCACCATTATAAAAAGGAAGACCTGGAAGATTTTCTAGATTTATCTCAGCTGTGTTGGCCTGCATTTGGCAGCACAAGTCAGGTGAGGCACTTGCAGGTGGGGTCAGAGATCCCTTAAAAAAGCTCTGTGTGTTTTATACACCAGCACTAAACCAGAGCAACCAGTACTCCAACAGGAGCATAGCACAATGCATGCAGGACAGAGAGATCCCAGAGACTCCTCAAAACTTTCTCATTTTCTAGCACATACTACATGTATATACCTCTTGGTTTGGCTGCTTTGTCAGTAGGTCTGGGAAATATCAAGGGGGAAGAAAGGACTTGCACAAAAGCCTTGGAAGTAAAGGTGTTCCAAAGACATCATCACTTCTTTCGTGGCCGGAACAATTTCACCCATAAACCCAGTTCTGATCCTGACTTCACAAGAATATGTACGAAGGTCAGTCACCTAACACAGGAGTGCAAAGCAAATAGTACAATGCATTTCACACAGGAGAGAGCTGAGGCACCCTCAAAGAAGTACAAGTCACTCTGTTTTTACTAGCTAAGGAACTTCACTCATCTGTCATGTCTCAAACAATCTCAGTCGGGTCACTGGACAAACGCTGCAGGTAAAAATCCCACTATTGCACAGTGCCACCTCCTGGGCAAGCAAGAATGGAAAAACACCCTCATGCATCCCTTCCCTCCTGCAGCATCCAGCGTTCTGGTGTCGCCCCCCAAGCTCCGCCAGGCCAGGCATTACCTCTGTGCTCAGAAGGCATGCCATGAATGCACGGAAAGAGGAGCAGATTGTTTACAGCTCTCCCCTTGAAACGTGAGCTGCAGCAGGACCCACTCGTGTGCAAGGCTGTATATTCATAGGCAAGCACCACACAAACCCACAGGAGTAAGTTCACTCTGGGTTGCTGGCTAATCACAAATTAGCCATCAGGGCTTCCTTTCAACATCCAAACAGGAAATGGGAGTGGAGGAAGTGAAAGCTTAATAATTTCTTGCATGTTAACAAGTTACATGACCCGCTCCAATAAAAAAGCTTTGCTAAATGAACTTAAACCTAGTACACAGTCTGTCCCAAAATGGCAAGCATTTATCTTTAAAACCAAGCTGTGCATTTTGGAAAGACAACGGATGCAGACATTTAAATCAGCATAACTTAATTTCCAGGGTAAGAGGACATCAAGCAGTGACCTGAAGTTGAGGATCCTACTTAATTGCAATCACAAGTGTTGAGAATACAGCCCCCAAACCAAACCCAAGGTGGTAATCCTGGCACCTCTCCTGAAACTTTCAGTGAAAAATTGGGGTTAGAAGGACATTATTTTAGTTATCACAAACTGTTAAATCCACAATGGCCTCTAACAAAGAAGCAAGAAAATAAGGCCTAATGTTAGCTCCATTTTTTCCACTATCTTTTAGGGGTACTGTACTCTTTGGCTGTGCACACCCCATAACATTTACATGGCCACACACAGTAAAGTGTCAGGCAAGCTGGGAAATAAGCTCCGTGTAAGACACTGAGAACCCTAAAATGCCTAAAGGAGCAAAGGACTTTCAGGCCTCCATATCAAGCACAGCAAGGAACATATCTCCATCTTCAGGCCATGAGATCACAGCCACTGGCAAATGGGAAAAGCCTGGCCCATTATACACTCCTAATTTGGTGCTATCTTCACAGCAGGAGGAGGAAAAACAGTTCTGTGCAACTGTTGAGCAACTCTCAAGAGTTCAAGACAGATGAAAAGCCAGTTTCTTGGTTGCCTGGAGATATTAAGACAGGTTAGGGACAAAAGGAAGATGACTGAAATGGGCGGATGTAGACTGATGTTTTGAGGGAACAAAACTGCTAGGTAGAATTCCTTGTTTTTTACAGATGTACCCAACAACAAATAAAAATCTCTTGGAAGAACTCCCCAGTATAGAAAGAGATTATTTCAGTGGGCTGCATGAAGAACAGAACAGAAGCAAAGGAATTTGGAAAAGAAACCCTGCTGTCAATATAACCACTACACAATCTCTTTATCTCCCAGGGATGCAAGCAAGAACAGACATATAACATAGACAGTTACCATGGCCCACAATAAACTGGCTACAGTAAATAAGGAGCTGAAAGTGCGTGGGTGCATGCTCCGCATTATGGAGTGTGAAAGTCAGCTTTTTCCCTACTTTCAACAGTAGAGACACAGGCACTCCTGGTTCCAATGCAGCACTTACCACGAAGTGTTGCCTGCCCTAAGCCACTTCAATGTAGTTGTTACACTGTGCACACAGCTGGAAATGCAGACCTTGCTGTGCACTCTTGTATTATTGTTCTGAGCAACAAAAAAGGGTGAGAAATTCTGTTGTACATGAACATCTGAATTTCCATCCTGGATCCTTCAGACCCTGTTTCCAAGGTGACAGGAGGCAGAACATATATTTAATCAGCCTGGGGTTTAGACCACCTGTTTGCAAAAACTCTCCAGAAGTTTTGAAAGCTGAAAAGCAATGACTCTCTAAGACTGTTGGGTTTGGTATTGGGTTTTTTTGTCTTGTAAGACATAATCATTGGTAGTTGTTACATCTGTCACTGGGAACACCGATACTCCTTCTACTCATATTGTGACCTTGCACTATAACACATGTGGTATCAACTGTGTCCAAGCATTTATTTCTGTGGAGTCACTGACTAGACACTTCTTTTTTAGGATGTTTGCATCCAGGGGAGCAATGCCACTTCCTACTACCTGATAAAAGACCATGAGGACTTTGCAGGATCGCCGCCTGCTCCGTTGCCAAAATGATGGCATCTGCCAGAACATTCAGGTTTCCAGCCTGTGATGCTCCAGCAGGTTAGCTGATCTTCACTTAACTTCTATAGTACCAAATGGTTTTCCTTAAGTAGAGACTTCCAATTTTCCCTCCCTCTACTTCCAGTGAGAGAGGTGAGAATTTCCAGACAAGGTTTCTTTGGTAAGGAGTACTGATGAGCTCATACCTGTTTAGCAGCTATTACTCTATCAACAATCCACTGTCAAAAAAATGGAGGAGGAATGTGCTTGACAACGTGAGAGACAAATTCTGATCCATGTCCTCTTTGCCCTGCATTCACGTAACATCTAAGGCTCACATGTGCCATTCACTTTAGTGTCTAAAGGAAGGTGTAGTTGTGACCAGTTTCTCTGGATCAGACACCAAGTAGCTGTTAAATAATATTAAGAATGAATTCATTATGAGATGCTTGTACTGGATCTCACCTAAAACCTTTTTATATTGCATATATTACTGTTTTGCTGAAAATGTCGTCCCAAAGCAAAATAAGAACTTTGATGAACATATGCATGAGATCATCCAGATGAGGAGACTGCATGTTTATAGGGGTGTGGAAACACTTGACAAAACAGATTATCTTTTTCAGTCTGTATTCCAAAATAAAGGTTTTCTTGGATGATAAACTCAGGAATTCCCAGAATTTTGTTCATGGAGGACAACCTAATGGGTGGGACATCAGGCCAGGGGCTCCATGACCAAGGGGAAAAAAAAAAAGAATCAGCAGGACAGTGCAGAAGAGCCACAATTTGAAAATTTTTCTGAGGGTCACATACTTAGCAGCTTTGTAGGTCAGTCTCTGGGAACCACTGACTCAGATGTTGAATTCTTGTGAGGAATGTAATTCATCCTTGTGTGGAAAGACATCTTTCTGAAGGTTTTCTTTTTTTTGTGATGACTACTGGGCTGTTACACAAGCAGAAGAATGACAAGGCAAGAGTAGACATGCTAACCTTTAAATTTATATGGTAGCTGTAAATGCTTGTATAAGCTCAAAACAAGTGGTCGTCTTATTGAGGAGGCCTCCAGCTCTAGAAGCAGCTCGTATTATATTTAGGTGGCAGTGGAAGGGGAGGGGCTTTTAGTGCTTAAATCTTCAGTAGACTTTTAAAGTTTATTTTCATAGTCTAAAGGCTTGGGAACATAATGAAAACTTGTAGTATTCTCTAGAATACCATTGTCATTCTGATCTTGTTATTTGCATGATTTGGTTCCTCTGTACCACAAACATACACAAATATGAAATATTTCTGCCTTGCATCACCTCTGCAAGTGAGAGATTGCCTACAGTGGTAAGGGGAACAGCTGTGGGGATAGACTACTTTAAAGGTTATCAGCCTCCATTTACAACCCGTCAAGGGCAGGTGACAACTATAAACTGTACCTAAGATTTGAGCACACAACTGTGCCAGTTAATAATTCACTCATGGAAAAAGTAAGATAAAGAAGATTTTTTGGTTTACAGGTGCTCTCCTGCACCTAAACTTTCTGTGCATATTTTCAAAGGCCTCTCATTCCCAATAGCACATAGATTTACAAAATAAGAGCTGTTAGCAACTTGTTCTCCAGCTTGCAGGGTTGGCAGCAAGGCTCATGCAGCTAGTATCCCTGTGTCTGCTGTTCACAAGGCTGAAGCTTACTTAACTTCAGGCAAATGAATGGAGAACATCTACCTTACTCCTTTGGTACAAGCAGGTGTAATGGAAAATTCCCTTCTTCCAAAAGAAACTACCTGAGGAACAAACTAGGAGTCTTTCTCAGGAAACTTTCTGACTTTTAATTCAGATGTTATGAGGGGAAAAGCCACCAGTGAAATAGAGAAGCAAAGAGATAAAAATCTCTGGAATGTCCTCTCCGCTCAGAGCTCAGGAAAACTCAGTTATGCAGGGAGACCTGGCGTGAGCCCCACACTCCCCCAAGACGCAAGGGACTCCATGAGGGTGTGAGCTGCAATCCCAACCAAAAACTTTCTTTTGTCTCTATTAGTCTGGCAGACCTGACAGTGAACTTCTCAACTTCTGGGCAGGGAAAGCACGTGTTGGGTCACACCCCCCTGTCATGTTGGATCACAGGGTACTGCTTGTGGTTGGAGGACTGCGTGACAAAGAGAGAAGTGTTCTGGCATGGCTGAAGCGCCCTTATTAAAAGGTCTCCTGCCAGTAGCAGGCATGACTGACTGGCAGAGATCTGGCTTAACTGAAGTAAACTCCATTTTGCACCTCATCCCACAAGATAGGTGTGGCTGGTTGAGAAATCAAGGCTCACGCTTCCCCAGGGCTCTGCCCTGCCCTGCCTCCTTACAGGGAGAAGAAAGGGCAGCTGCCTCTGTTGCAAGCTGGGCATGGTCCGGGTTAAGCTGTGGGGTAACGTGAGGTCAGTGCCTCGTGTGATGGTCTGGTGTTCACTGCATGCACCGTGCCAGGTCCGTGAGTCACACAGCTCTCAGGAAGGTGCCTGGCCCACGTGAAACACAGAGACCCAAGAAACGCCCCTTGCTTTTAGCTGAAGATCAGACATTGAGGACACATGGCAAAGTCACACAGCTGCTGTAGAGACAAAGGCTATGCCAGGCGGCAGGTTTTCTACCAGACAACCAGCCAAGGACGCTGCATCTGACCCGTGGTCTGTTTAAGAAATACGGCCTCACTCTCTTCCATGTTTTATCTCATTCTGATCGTGGGTTAAGCGAGGAACTCAGCCTATTGTTCTTGCTGCCACATGATAAGTAACTAGCTACATGTAAACAAAGCAATTAAGCTCCACAAGGAACTGTTTGCCATTCAAAGCTGAACTAAACATTGCATTTTGTTTTGAGAATCCAAATATGGTAAATTACTGACAGTTAACTGTGACCATGGGATTGTTTGCTGCACAGAAAGGGCCCCTGGAACGTACACCAAAAACTGAAAAATCACCTTTCCTCCTTTTTACCCTGACATTAACCATCTAAAGACCCTGCTGGGCTCAATGCTAGCTGCCTTTTGCTGAGTATCACCTTAGCATAACTAATTTACGATAATTCTTACCATAATTTATGATAAGAATAGCGAGAGAAACCTCTTATGCTGGCACAGCTGGTTCTAAACCCCCACTCTTCAGCTGTAAAACCGCCAGGCTCCATCAGCACCCCTCCAGGATAACACCTCTCAGTTGTTAACTCCTGAATTTATCTGGTAGTCAGACAATTCAGTAGGGAGCAGCACAGCACACAAATACACATCAACTCATTATTTTCATATTAGCTGTACTCCTGTTGCATCTAAAAGCCCTAATCAATATCAGACTGTCAACTTGCTGAACAGAATATGCACAGAGGAAGAAAGAATCCCATCCCAAATGTCTTCAAGACCAGAACACTGGATCCTTTAAACCCAACACACACATCCAACTCAAAAAACCCCAACTTTCCCACTGTTATTATGTGTACATATTCAGCTTTGTAGGCTGAATTTATGTATCATGATAGAATGTAGTAATCTTGCATAGAAAAGGTAAAGAACCACCAAAATACAAACAGAATGGAAACATTACTAAATCCATTCAGGTCTAATAACAGCTAAAGTAAAAATACATTCTGTCATAACACCCACTGTAATGTGCACTTTTGGATTTTAAATGTGCAGTTTGTTCCTTTGCAAAGATTTAACAGATATCCCCAGTTACACATGTGCACTGCAGCTTGTCTGTGTCTGTCACTGTAGAACAGAAGCACCTGAGCTGAACCAGGCACATGGCTGAAGGAGGAAAACCAGGAGCTGGCTGGAAGAGGACATAGTGGGGTGTGTGCTGAGCCCCAAGTCAGAGAGGTCCCAGCACACCAAGGGCAAAGACACAGCCTGGAAGGTGATGGCAGCTTTCAGTTCACAAAATTCCCATTGGAAATCTGGGAGTTAAAACCACAGTCATGGTGGATCTCCTCATATCCATTAGTCACGCTCTCTCAACCAACTCAGCTATGTGGTGTCTCTGCTTACGCTGCCTTAGAAACATCCCAGCCTCCTGATGAAGTTACTAGATAAATTGTGGGTTTTGAAATACACATAGACAAAGGTTAAGAAAACAAACTGTCTTATTATTTACTGTAGTGCTGCAACATGCACGTCTCCATCTCTGATGAAGGGTGAAAAACACCATTTTGTGCAACAGACTGGCAAGGACAACTGTTGGGAGGCTGAAATGCCTGTTATGGTGGTGGTTATCCAACTCACATGTAGCTGTGAGAGACTGGGACATAGGCTGGGCAGATGCTCTTTCCAGTATATTAGCAGAAGAAGCACAACTTACACACATACAAAACAAACAAACAAACAAAAAAAGATACCAAAACACTTTAATTTGGTTAATTCTATATTTTAAATTCTGTGTACCAAAATGGGAGGGGGAACCAGGACAGAAAAGATTAAAATAGCTTTACATTTCTTCCTGACATTCATGCACCCCCATCAACATTACTGGCCATCAGATTTTTACAACTTACCTTCTCTATTCCTTGCAAATACTTACGGGCACACCTTCAAAGCTGCCCATGTACAATGGAAGATCTCTGAGCATCCTATGTATGAGGTAACAGTGCCAGGAACACACAGAAAAACATTCACCTGTTTTTAAATCAAAAGTCCACATCAAGTGCTGCTTTTCTGTCCCTCAGGTTTCTATTTTTTGACTACTGCAGGGAATTCTTCATTCAGCAGAGACAAAAAGGTCTAAAGCTCCTTCTTGGGATGTATCTTAGGGTGGGATAAGTTGGGAAGGGATGCAGGTCTAGGCTAGAGCTTGTTTGGAGGCACATGGGGACATGGAGAGTTTTGGACTCATCCTATGGGAAGATCAAGCTAAACCGGAAGAGAGAGAAAGCTGTGAAGGGCTGGACTCCAAAGCCAGGGGTGAGGGGAGCTAGACCTGGGACAGATTGTGCAACAGTAGTTGGCTCCTAGTCTCGGTGAAACTCGTGTCTGCAGAAAGGTCCAATTCTTGCAACCAACACAGGAAAAATACATGAGATCTGCAGCTTTCTTACAACAGCGTGATTGCAGTATAGGCATTCTGATTGTGACGGATTTGAGATTGGGAAGAAAAAGGAAAGCTGCTTCTAGATCCATGCAGTGACTAGACATGCCAAAGCTCAAGCTCTCATCAAAGGGGCACAACTACTTTCAGCAGGTTCTGCTTGTCCTTTGGACAGTTCAGCATCCATCCTTTGCAGTATAACATTTCAGAGGAAGCCATTGTAGGAGTGCAGGTCAGGATGCACTCTCTGAAACCCTACAGTGTAGTACAAGCATTAGGTTTACCCTTATTCCTTACTTAAACATGGTATTTCTCTGTCTCCTCTAACCTCCGTGCCCTCTTTCATTATTTTATTCTTGGTTCTGCTCTTTTCTGTTCTGCCTTCATTTTCTCTGGTTTTCCTCCTCTTCACTGAAACAGCCTTTCCTTCTTGCATGCTATTTCCCCACTTACAAAACAAAAATCTTAACACTAATCTGATTTCACATGTTTAGCACAGTTGCTATTACTTTCGCATTCCCCACATTTCTCCTTCCACTGATACCGTCCACAGGCCCTCTGGGCCTGTTCAAATTTGGACTGTGCTTAGCAAAGCAGCACCCAAAAGATCCTGCCTGGCACCTCAGTGTGCCCTGGACAAAGGCACTTAACAACACTGGTTGGTTAACTTGCTTCTTACAGAGCCACCACCCTATTCCACCTGAGGAATTGAAGTTTAGGTCAACACATTAATAATGTGTCATCCCCCAGTACAGTACCTGATGCATTTTTCTTCAAGGTCACTTTGCCACCAACTTTTAAGGTGGTTGAAGAATTCTACCTTAGAACTCAGGCAACAAAAAAACCTTCTGTATCAGGGAAAACTCTTCCAAGGTACAGAGCAAAAGGCCTCTAACTTCCACCCCTAAAAAACATAAGGCAGAGTGCCTACCCAACCCTTGTCTTTGCAGGTCAGAGGGCTTGGGAAGTACTTGCATCCCACAGAGTTGAGCATGGCATAAAAACCTAGAAAGATCATTTAAACAAGGTAGGACCCAGGCATCCTGTTTCTGATGGCACCATCCTCAAAATATACAACTGCTATCAGACATTACACTATAAATTTCCCACTGAACCCAAAATGCACTTGACAAATATTAAAAAAAAAAAAAATCTTACAACATGCTGACTAGGTAAACAAGATTGTAGCTGGGTTTCTGTTATGTCCTGCTTCCCCATGTGCAGGCTGAAGCAGATGTAAATGTTTACAGCCAGTCACTACTGTGAGGTACTCGTGGTCCATGGGCTGCCCTTCCCACCCCTCTGCCTGGCAGGAGCAGAGCAAGGCCTGAACACGAGGGTGAGTGCCTGCTTATGCTTAGAAGGTGAAAACCCGTGAGCACTCTGCAGATGCTGAGCTTCTCAGCCAGCTGAAACAAATCATTCCCACACTGTATGCAAACACCATGCATGGCTACAGGTACAACTTTCAACTTTTCTTCAGGTCCTCAGTGCCAGATGGGCCCTGTCTGTAGCTACAGAATAATACTTTTCTCCATCCTCCGTAAGTTATGATCCTTCATAACTTATTTTGTGGGGACAATTTACTCTTTCAGATAATTATCTAAAATTTAAATTAAAAAAAATTTAAAAATCATGACCAGAAATGGTCCTCTCCAGCTCTTACTGCAAACATTTCAGAGTCCATCTGTCCATTCCATTGCCACCAGTCACCTTTCCCTTTACAATGCCTGTGTGCTAGAATTCATTGTGTCATTAATGTGAAAAATCTAATCATCCATTACATTAATACCCATTACATAAAGTTGCATTTGGCCAAAACTATCATTCATACATAGAGGCATGTACCTTGTATAACTCAGCATCTTTGGAATATATTCGTTTTTCAGTGTAATTTTTAGACTGAAGCTTTGTGACAAAAGGTCTCTAAACCTACATATATCCTATCTACCTGGATCTGTAATGATAGTCTTCAAAACACTTTGAAGTGACAACTGAAAATCTGTACCCTGTAGAGAGCTTATAACATTTCAATGCCATGCAGAAAGTAACTTCTACGCTTTAATGGTGGTAAGCAAACACAGGAAATAACCATCCAAATAAAGATACCTGCTAAGGGACTTTTTTTTTTCCAGTTAGACCCTTAAAGAGTACAATGTTCTAACTTAAGGAGAATTCTAATAGTTAAGAATAATTTTATGACAGGAGTACAAGAGCTCCATTTCAGGCAAGCACCTGAATTCATAACGTATCCTAGACTGAAGGTCTGACGCATCAAGTTAACAGGTCTGATTTCCATGACATCTTTGTATTTCCAGCCCAAATATATACTGATCTATCACTCTACAGTAAAGAGAGAAGACCCTTTTCAAATCTTCTAACATCTGAAGTGCTTCTGAAATAAGGATTTGCCAATCTAGTCAGAGTACCTCAGACGAACTGATTTGCAAATTTATTCTTATAAATCACACCATTAATAGGAGACAACTTGTAATCTACTCAACTGTCAGGAAGAGAACCAAAAATAAAAATCAATTAAGTGCTACTGTCTAGCCAGTTGTTCTAGTTAATTCTTGTGGTTTTATCATCACTGTGTTTTCTCCCCTTCCTCCATGCCTGAGAGAATCAACACACAGAGTGTTTGCCTATTTAGCCATGTAAACATGGCAATGCCAGAGGATATGCTTGAAAATTCTCAGAACTAGAGAGAAAAAATGGGTTCTTTTTCCTTTGAGTAGTTGCAGCCATTACTTGTAACAGGGATATGCAAAAAACATTAAAGTAGATGTATGAACTCTTACTTGATGATATGCTGTAGTCCATTACATCTGAGGAAGTGTTATTACAGGGAATACTGGTGAGAGAATTTTGATATGGGCCACAGGACTGGCTAACACCAGTTTCATTGCTCAATGTAGCATATTTTTCCTATTATGTAATGCTTATTGGAGGTATTATAATGATACATAGCTGAAAGCCATCAGTAAAGGCTTTCACAAGGGACCACGCAGAGAAAACTGATACAATGATAAAGAGACAGCACTTGATTGTTTTTCCTTATATTCTTTTGTACCTTTTGGTGGCTGTTAAATCAGTATGTTCTGATCAGATCTCTTAACCTCACCTGCCACCTTTATGATACCATTTGTCAGACCAAATTTAGAAAACAGCTGCTGGGAAAAGGCTGCTGTCTCATCACTTGTGGAAGGTCACTAAATAAGGAGACAGCAGGGGGGAGGTCTCTGTCAGGTCACTTCACATCATTACAAGCTGTACAAGCTCCATCTTTCCCAGGACGATTTCTTTCAGCACACACAGATTCCAGAACGGTTAGAAAACAGACTAACTAGCTGGGGCAATTACGGGGAAATCTCTCAAAATATGAAACCAGATTAGGTGGCCTTTTATTGACTATGCCTAATTTAAAGTTTATATGTCATCAGGGCAGACTTGCAGAAATCCTCATGAATGCAGTGTAATCAAGCTTTTATTAAAACTAGACAGACGTTTTTCCACCAAAGTCAGGATTTCATTAGCAACCTTTCTCTGGTTACTCTGTTGAACTTTCTACATTTACAGAACCCTGTCAAAATTACCTCTTAAAGATTTAAGACTGAATTAACTGATACCTTCCAGGGTGCTATTTATCACCAAGAAAAAGTACACTAATTTGGATAGTTTAGGGTATTCAGATCTTATGTCTTCTCTTTTGAGAAACTTCAACTGTGCTGGTGAGAAGCAGATGAAAAAGAACTGCTTCCAGTCTCAACTTCAGATTTTAAACAATCATTTAATTATTAAAAGGAGTAAAGTGCAAAGCAAATGAAAGTTCAGAAAATAAACAGTTTCATGTCTCAAAATCTTTCTGGCACTGACAGACCACAGAGGTCTAAGAATCCACACCAAGTGGAATTTAACACAATAAACAAGGTGGATTTATTACTAAAAATTCATGTGAAGTTAAATGACTGAGCACTACTTCAAAGCAGCTGGCTATACAGTTACTCCACCAGTTTATTCATATCCCATTTCTTGACTGAATACTCTAAATTCAATACAATATAATTATGAAATGCTGAATTGCATGTAGAAGTCTGCCTATCAGTTCTTTAAAATACCACAGTGAAAAGATGTTTATTCTACCCTCTCTGTGTAAAATATAATTTTGGAACCCCCCCTATAATTCCAGGATGAAATCACCACAATTGGTCTAAAAATGCAGTATTTTAAAATCTAATAGCTCATCTTTTGGGGGAAAAAATACTTGCATCTTGTAAAGGGAGAGTGAAAGGCAGCTCAAGTATGTTTGTGCTTAAAAACAAGTTTGTAACACAATGGGGGGGAAAATCCACCAGCTGCTTAAACCACAGACAACATTCAGTTACAAGTCCCAGCCCATTTTGGCACCTGGTCACTCTTGACAGTGCAGATGCAGACAGAGAGTGCAAGGTGTAGGATGAAAACATAAGTTGCACCCTATCCCATCCAGTGGAAAAGGGATAAGACACAGAAGCACAACTACTTGCTGATAACAAGCTCATGAACTCATTGGTTCCAGATGATTCCTCTCCTTCATTTGCTTCTTCAGTGCCTTCTGGGCCACTAGAAAGGCAAGTTCCTTCAAGCAGAGATCTCAGTAAGGTCATGCCAAACATCAAAGGCAGCAACAAAGATGACACACAAACAAATATGTGCAGGACATAAAAGAAGGCGAGTCCGGAGCAGCTGTCAGAATAAAGGAAGCAAGACAGGCTGGGCAGACAATAAGAGATCAGCGAAAGAAATGCTAGCAGATTAGCATCAAGCTGAGCAGTGAAAGCAAAAAAGGAAAATTGGTTATTGCTCTCCCCTGGAACAGAAAAGCAATCAAGCTAAGAGGAAGAACTTGGGAAAGAACACAACTGTCACTATAATATTAGCCTTGCCAAACCTTAAAGTCCTTTAAGACGGCAAAATCAGTGTCTAAGACAACAAATGGACAGGAAGCACATGCTATTTATCTGGCAGCCAATACTGAGAAAGCTTGCAGGGTGAAATGACAGAATTTTATCCTCATATGAATGCAATGAGAGAAGCTGGAAAGGAGGAAAATGCTGAAGATATTGGCAGCGGAGAATGCAGGAGGAGAATGCAGAGCTCCCCTTGCATGTAGGAAACCAATGCAGATCCAAAGACGTGTCTAGACACACTGCAATAGCTCTGTGTGGGTCAGGTATGGGAGCAGCCCAGCTGTGACTACGGAATATAGAGCAGTTTATTAGCTTATATACCAACCTTGTTAGAAATCCACTTGGTAAGAGTGACTGTCTCAAAGTAGAAAAAATGTGGTTTAAGAGTATGGGGAACTTAATGCTATGGGGGATAAATGAGACCCTCCATTCCTATGTGAGGTTTTTTTTAAAGAAGAAACAGCTTCCAGTTGGGAAGATTTTGAAAACTACATCTCTTGGATTCAGTCCTTGAAGTCTCACAACAGCAGTTTTGGATGCAAAGGATTCTGGAGCTGCTGAAAACAAGGAACACAGCAACTCTGAGCTACAAAATCATTCATTGATTTTCTCATTTGTCAGTCAGAAACAAATTAGAACTCAGGCCTCCAACCTAAAATCCTTGTCATAGTTACTGCAACTCCTATTCTTTCTAGGATAAAAAATGATGTCCACCCAGACAATAAAACAGGATCGTGATTTGAAATCAAATTAGTACCATAACAAACTCTGGATCAAAGAACTTGAGTCTTTGATCAAGATGAACAGAAGTCATCTCTTCTTTCTGTTCACCCAGTCCTCCAAGCAACTCCGTGATGCCTAACACTGTGGGTTTGGGGGCATGGAAAGCCCCTCACTGGGGCTTGTCCAGCTTCAGCTCAAGTACAAGACCAAATCTTTACACAACAGTAACTACTTCAACAAATTCAGGACAGGTATTAAGTCCAACAAGGCCATCAAATTGTCACATTTATATGAAGGCCCTGATTAATGTCTTACCATGTCCAAGTGCTTTAATAAAATCAGGAATTGAGCATGTGGACCTTCACATCTGGATAAATGATGCCTGTATATAAAATGCAGTTTGCATCCCATCTGCCCTGTGAACTAAAACAGTGTGGTCAGCCAG
This sequence comes from Pomatostomus ruficeps, assembly GCA_013400735.1. NCBI lineage: Eukaryota > Metazoa > Chordata > Aves > Passeriformes > Timaliidae > Pomatostomus > Pomatostomus ruficeps. The sequence continues at coordinate 3,305 of VYZT01007222.1, read as the reverse complement.
CACTGATTTTTGCTGTGCTTATAGTTTAGATAAATCCAATCTACCTCAAGACTGAGAAGAGATCAAATCCAGTTGAAGATTTTAAGAGAAAAGAGTATTAGATGCAGACAGGAGAACTAAAGATCCCCACACAACAGAGATATAATTCGTGCCAAGGACACCTGGAGAGAATTGATCAGTCAGGGTGCCTGTGGCTTTTGGGCATGAACAACATTTTAATGAACATTGCACCCATGCTCTAAACTTTTAAATAAGACATTCTCAGAGCTATTGGAAGACAAAACTGATGCAAGGATGAATCATAACTCTGTATGGGCAGTGTCACAGAGCTGATCGAAGGCTAAACCATGACCTCAGTTTCACCTCCAACTCCCGTCTAACCTGCGAACCTTAACAAAAAGGTAAAACCCTGTATTAGAAGTGCAAGCAATACTGCCATAGATGCTCAGACCTTGGTCTGAGATACATCTGTTCTGTGAGGAAGAAAGGGAGGGAATGAACTAATTAGCCTGAGAGCTCACTCCAATATTTCTTCCGTGACTTTTGTACATGAAGTCTTGAAACTTTCCATTGTCTCAGGACTCCAGGCAGTTTCCATCATCTAAGAAGGAAAAAAATCAGCAGTCCATGTAGAGAATTATTTGGGCCTGTACGTATTTGTGTTTTAACATATAATTAAAATGTTGAACTGAAGTGAATGAAAAAAAAGTGCTGTGAGTTCTGTGGTGCATAGGCAAATATGAAATATGTTGCTGAGTCTTATTTCTCAATATAAAAGCTTGATCTGCATAGGAATTCAGGCTCCAAACCTGAATATTTTAGAGATCTATTCAATTACCTGAGTCAGACATTCAATTCTTTTCTGTTATGGGGTCTGTAAAAGTGCCAGTCACCTTTTGTGCTGCTCTACTTTGTAACAACTACACGTTGTAGAATGCTAGAAATGTGGCAACCAAAGTCAGGAGCGGTCCTTGTAGTTTAACGCTGTAATCATTTAGACTGAAAGAATATTTATTTTCAGCTCCTACATGGGCATTCATAGAAGTTTTTAAAGGGATAAAAAAGTCCCATTAGCATTCCCCTGAGCTGCTGTAATACAACTCAAGCATAAAGTCATTAGAATTTGGTGTGAAAAAGTAGGCTTTTTGTAATTTTGTTTCCTAATTAGAGAAGAGACTATAGGACATGTGTGGTTTATAACATTACATAACAAAAATAGCATTCAGTTTAACAATTGTCTAAATGCAGATTTAAACAATTAGCCAAAATACTGCCTCAAATATTGTCATGTCCAATTTAAAAAAAAGCTTTTAAAAGCACTCAAATACAGTTATAGTAGGAAAGCCATAAAATCCTATTTTAGTGATGTAACAAGTCTAATCTGAACCAGGTGGATGAAACATCAATCCTAGAATGTCTTTCTTTTGTGGGTTTATGTAAAAAAGAGATGAGATCAAATCCCCACCTAAATTCAACAAAATGATTTTATTAGAGAAATACAAGGGCTGAATTCATGGAAGATGATGTGGACAGGTTAACTGATTTTCTCTCAAAATATTGCTCAAATCACCAAATTCAGCTTTTCTGAACTCTGCCCACCAAATACATTGCTCTCTTTGACCCTCCCAGTTTTTGCCGAACACTGATGTGTGAGGGCAGGACAGGGCAAGTGAGATAAATATCATTGAGAAGGACAGTTCCAACCACATGCCATTCTGTTTTCTACTACTGCATAATAGACTTCAATTTCTAAAATTTTATTTCATATATCACATATTATTTGATGTATATATATATATAATATGCATTATTAGTAAGCATTATATCCTCACATACATTTTTCCAGCTTGCCTCGAAATCGCTCAACGTACATTTCCTCGTGCCTTCTGTGCTTCCATGCCCAGTGTCACTGAGCTGGGTATTATAAGCTAGAAATTTTCTTTCTCTCATGCTCAAGGACTACTGTGTTTCTCCTCTGTGTTCCTGCACCTTTACCAATTTTTCCTTAACAATAAAAAAATTACAGTAGACTTTTCTCCTCTTTTTCTACCCACATAGTAAAGGGGTTCCTTCACCTATTATGTGCCAGAGCAAATGACACAAAGTTAAAGGACTAGGTGTTCTGCTTCTGGCATAAATGACAGCCCAACTATTGTGACCTTTGCTTCTTCTCTAGAAGGAAGTTGTAGAGACCTTAGTTATTTTTTTTAGGGTTTTTTTTTTTGTTTTTGTTTTTGTTTTTTCAGAGTGAGACAAAGAAAAATCTATAGTTCTGTATTCCACCAGCAGTGTCAGGGTAGTCAGCTTGCACCTCTGGGGTCAGAAGAACCATAGGACAAGCAACAGCTACCAGTGACAACTCATGACCAAGCAATGAAAGTACAAATAAAAGTAAACACTGGCAAAGTTTAGAGTGTGGAACAATAAGAAAAGCAAAGCAGGAAATATAAATGTGGGATGGAGGACCCCAGCTGAAGGGAGACAGAGACAAGTGACAATACAAAGCTGTATAGCCCAAGTGAGATCACCAACTCTGGGATTAAATCCCACAAAAGCTTCCAGAACACATTCAGGTTTGTACTGAAAACCTGATTGTTATATGGGAATTATGAATATGAATAAATATCTTATTGAAGCAGATGCTTATTTGATTAAAAGATCAGGAAATGTAGGAATCAAATGCATGGCAACAGAAATGTCACGCTTCTCCAGCCCGAAGAACGTTACAACCTTAAAAAACCCCACCTTGGGTTGAAGTGCCTGATTTTGTTCTAAATACTTGAAGAGGGAAAAAAAACCTAGGAGGGCAGGCCTGTCGCAGCAGTTGGGGTTGGAAAGCAAAGCAGAGCAGTGACAGTTTTGTTCTAGTTTTAGATGTGCAGTGCACAGAATCGGCTGAAAATAGCCAGGCAATGATGCCTGTTGCATTCTGGAGATTAGGATCAGGCAAAGGCTTTATGCTGGCTGCCAGCATTTGAATAGTTTTGAGACATTTCAGAAGACTACGTGATTCCAGAAGAGCGTTTTTGTTTTTAAACTAGTGGGTGCTTTTAATAGATGTTGAGAACAGCCAGGCCTTGTTTGAGAAAAGCACTGCTTATCTCAGAATAAGCAGGATCCAGACAAAATGCTTCATTGGTTCTCTGCCTCCTAATGAGATCTTTACTTACGAGATCTACCCATTGTGTTGAATAACTGCAACTTGAAAGTGAAGGCAGAACAACCTAACTGGTAGCAAAAGGTGTTAGCTAAATAGTCAGGGCATGGGTGATATTAGATGGACAGTCACTCAAGGACAAAAGCAG
>VYZT01007221.1:44025-69371 GCA_013400735.1 Pomatostomus ruficeps | reverse complement strand
TATCCCAAACCCTGACATAAACTAAACCAGCCATTTATAGAATGTGTAAATAAAACCAAATCAATACTGCCTTGGATGAGGATCCCTTTTCCTGCCTCAATACTCTTCTTTCTGTCATTCATTTAATGCAGTGTACTGTGAATGTTTGCAGAACAAAACATTCACTTTGTCTTCCAAGGAGATAATCATTTCATTCTAATACCTAAAATTTCTAATAATTGCCAAAAAAGAAGTTAATGAAAATGGCCTGGCACGGAAGCACAGGGACTGCTCTGACCATGGCCATGCTTGACATTGTGCTTTCAAAATACAGCTTTTCTTACTCCAGACTGGACTCCAGTTATTCTTTCCACACTGGCCAGGTTATTCTTATTCTGTTAAATTGAAAGGGGAAAAAAAATTATATGAGACCAGCTCCGAAACAACTTAAAAATAAATATGGGAACCTCGAATAAATTTTTATATCTGTCAAGCAAAGCCAATTAAAGGATCCCTGTGGTGAGCAGAGCTTTAAAATCTGAGTTTTCTCCTGGATTGCACTGCGAGCTGCCTTCTCACAGTGATTCATCATCATCCTCATTATTTCCAGCTCCCAATTTCCCCCAGCTTGGCTGGGCTCCCCAGCAAATGACCACTCATTTGCAGATCGTGCAGGTTGTGCTTTGCCATCAACAGATCGTTTGTGGCTTTCCCGAACTCTAACAGGCCTCCCAAATCAAAAGATGCTTCCTAGAGCAGTAAAAAAATCTATTTTTAACTCTGTTTTGGCTTTTAGAAAATCAGCCAGTCTTTCACTTAGTTTTACTAGTATTCTGCACTTTGGTTTCCACCGTACTCTGCAGTACAAAATAAAATAAAATAAATGTATAATGGCTGGAATGGATGGCTGCATTATTGCAGAGCATTGGCCTTCAGCCTTGAAATAAGAATGAGAGATTTTCAGAGCTCGATACCTCTGGAGCCCTCCAGCAAACACTGATATTTTGGTAAAGTTCGGAAATTGCTATTGCATCTTAATAAAAATGTAATTATTCCATTGCTTCCCCTCAAATCCCCCTCTGTCCTTTCCATATTTACAGAAAACTTTGTACTTCTTGACAATTAGACCATCCCACACAGCCCAAGAAAGAGCAGTTTCGTTAAGCCTCAGAGAAAGTTGCAGGAAACTGGGAATAACAGAGATTAAAAAATCATTTTAACACAGGCAATTCTCCTTGATTATACTTTGAGAAGCATCTGGCAAGAAAATAAGAATAATTTTCACAAACAGTTTGTACAGATGTTGTGTGCCTATTGCAAAGCTCCCAAAGCAGTGAAATATGTCATTTCTTGCCAAATCTTAATAACCTTAAAGCTAATTTCATCAGAACTCCTCCCTTACAGTCTCAAAACTGCTGCACACACTTCCTGCCCGACGTAACTCCCTCAATTTCCAAATAATATATCTGTATCCACAGAGCAAATGAATTTTCTTCCCCATCAGGGCTGGTGATGATATTTTCTGCAGCATCAGGAGATGCTGATTGCCCTGTGAGAGCTGCACCCAGCAGAGCTGCGCACTCCCACAGCCTGGGTTTAATTCCTGAGCGCACCTCGGGCTCAGAGCGAGCTGGCATTTCACACAATTCCCTGGAAAACGGCACCAACAAATGGTAATGGTTTTTTTCCAATCAAAATGCCTGCTCGCTTGAATGTACCAGCGAGTTTTTCCTTCAGTGCAGCAGCTGTGCGTGGAACTCTGGCAGTGATGAATTCACTGTGGTTTTAACTGTTATTAACTTCTCCCAGTTTTGAATAAAAGCTTCCTTTTCCCCGAGATAAAATTGGTTTATAATTTACAATGTTTGCTTAGCACAGAGCGTGCAGTTTGGGGCACTGACAAAGCTGGGACTTGCTTTGCTGCTGTATTTTTTGGGGGGGATGCCCCGACAGAAGGGATTACCAGGGCAGAAGGCATCAGTGTGCAGTGCCAATGAGCACCTTGTGGTACTAATGCAAAATATTATCTGCAAATATTTCAGTATAAACAGCATTAATAAAACTCCTCATTATAATTCAGATCAGGAGTAGGGTTCATGTTACATGGTTAAGAAACTTTATTTTAAATCAGGCTTTGGGAGAAACTCTGTCTCATGAATCCCTTGAGGCTGACGAGTTTAATTCAGGTTAGAGTTTAGTTCAGGTTCGGTTTTGTTTGTCTCTCTGGAGAAAAAGGTCTCTGGTTTCAGTCTCGAGGATTTTTGGGGGTTCAACGCACTCACATATCTCTAGCTTAATTTTTAATTTTTAATTCTTTTTTTTTTTTTGAAAGACACTCTTGTCATCTCCTTCTCCTGACAAAGTCCACCACTGGGTAAAAAAAATCCCAACCAAAACTCACAGGCCTAAAAATGTCACAAAATATAGAAAGAAATCTACTTTGTATTCTGTCATCAATTCCTTGGTAACTCGCACAGATCATTTCACTGTTCATTTTTTGGGGCTGTCATGGTGAACACACACTCTCGCCCCTCACATACCATAGATGCCAGTCAATCAGATTAAAATTATATATTCTCATTAATAGCAGAAAGCTCTTCATGTTCAAAAGAAAGATTTCCTTTTTTTTTTTTCAAAGACACTCTTTAAGCTCCTTCTAATGCAAAGTCCACCACTACCTAAAAAAAAAAATAAAACAAAAACCCAACCAAAAACATAGGCCTAAAAATGTCACAAAATATAGAAAGAAATCTATTTTGTATTCTGTCATCAGTTCCTTGGTAACTCTCATTTCACTATTCATTTTTGGGGCTGGGAGGTGTCCTTATTAACACACTCTCAGCCCTTACTAATCAATCTGATTAAAATAATCTATTCCCATTAATAGTAGACCAGAAAGCTCTTCATGTTCAAAAAGAAGATTTCCTTCTTTTTTTTATTTATGAAGGACACTCTTTAAGCTCCTTCTCATTACAAAGTCCACCACTAGCTAAAAAAAAACCCAACCAAAACTCACAGGCCTAAAAATGTCACAAAATATAGAAAGAAATCTACTTTGTATTCTGTCATCAGTTCCTTAGTAACTCTCGCAGATCATTTCTCATTCTGCAGCCTCTTCACTCATTGAGGGTACTGATTTCTGTGGAATATGTCAGGATGCTACAATTGCATTCTTCTCTAAAAGAAAAGCACAGGAAACAGCTTCCACTGGTTAATCAATTAATTTCGTGTTAACTTCAGGAGAGGAAACACTGAGCATGTGGAGATATTAAAACAAATATGTGTTTTAAAATATCTGCCATAAGCTAGGGCACCAACAAAAAAAATTAAACCATCTCTGGCATGTGTTGAACAATGAGCAACACGAGCTTTATGTTCCAGCAAACATATGTGCTCTGAGGATGAAATAATCCTGTTCAATTTACAGGATAACTGCACGAGCAGAGCTTTGGGAACAGGGACAGCTCCGTGTGCTCCAGCTGGGACACTGAAGGGTGCCTGCAAGGGGAGGAGCTCCCAAAATGGCACCATGAGCAGGGCAAAAACTGGAAAAATGAAAGAAAGTCAAGACCCCTTGCATATTGAATTATTGTGACATTAAAGACCCCTAGCATATTGAGTTATTGTACAATTAAAGACTCACTGTATATTGAGTTATTGTGACATTAAAGAGCCGCTGCAGATTTTCAGGTGCACTCTGAAGCTCGTGGGTGCTCACCCCACTGATGGCAGCACACCGGAGGCAAGGCCAAGACCTGAAATTTGGAGAAAAGTCAGAAATTCGGATGAGACAGGGGTTGGTTCACAAAGCCATTATCCCACTGCCTTAGCAGACAACCAAACACTGCAAAACCCACGGAATTAAACTTTCCCACTGCCCAGTGTGCCTTGGTGCTGTCCAGCAACCCCTCAGTGTCTGATCAGAGTTCAGCCACGCCCTCCAAACCAGGGCCAGTTCCATAAAATATTAATTTCTGTCACTCTTTACATACCTGAAGCAAGTGCTCACATGTTTTGGGTTTTTTTTACTCCTCTCCCTTCTTTACTTTGTTTTTTCCCCCACTTCTGGAGTCAATTTACTGCCTAACTTGAGGTCAGCCATAAATCAGTTTTAATTTATTTGAAGGAACTTTGACTTGGACAAGCCGGTTTCAAGAAATTCCATGTTTCCTGCAAAGGCCGGGATGACAACAACCACCCTAAACTGAATGTCAGGAAAATAGTTCATCCTCAAAAGGGTTGTCAAGGCCTGGAAGAGGCTGCCCAGGGAAGGGGGGAGTCCCCAGCCCTGGGGGTGCTTAAAAGACGTGCAGATGTGGCACTTGAGGTCTATTCCAACCCAAATTATTCAGTGATTCCAGCAAATTCCAAATAAAAAGCTTTTATTAGGCCAAATGAGCATGAACTGGCACCAGCACCTGAGCTTCTTTTTGGAGTCATTTAATTGCTGCACAATGTGATACAGTAAATTATTCCGGTTGGCTCTCTCATCCTATACCGGGAAAATAATCTTTTGGCAGAAGGAGATATACAAAAACCACAGCAATAATTATTGTGTATGGATTCAGTCAGGAAAAAGAAATTGTTTCTGATAAATTTAATAAGTCATGAAAAAAGCAATTAGGAATTTCCATAAATAAACGATCAATTTCAAAGCCATTTGGATTTTAGCTGACAATAAGTTCATTTCTCCGGGTGAATTTTTTTTTTTTTGGATGATTGAAAATATATCTCCTTTAATTTCCCTGTGCCAGCGCCTGTCTCTGTTATTTCTCTCTGTTGCACAGCAGTTCAGATGTCAAATGTTTTGCGTTTCCTGGACAACAGGGATTTCATTCCACTTTATTTTTTAAGACTATGCAAATTCAAGAGATACAAAAACCACCTGAAAGCAACTGAAAAATAAAATGAAAAAGCCGCAGACGGCAGCTTTCCTGCTGGAAGGTGACAGTAACTTTCTGAACGCTGAATGGCAATTTTTTAATTTTAATTTTTTAATATCTCCTCCATATATTGATTGAGTCTTGATGCACTTCAAGAATCACTTAGGACCAAGGTAGGAAATAAAATCATTATTGGAGATGCCAGAAATCAGCTGAACCCTTCATTTCTTTTGTCGTTTTTTTGGGTTAATAACCTTAAAAAATATCTTCTAGGTAGTAAAAGCTAATGACAAAATCCAACAAGCCTGGTCTTTATTCCCCTGCGGATATGAGGAATAAACTTTGGGTTTATTTGTTCTCAGTTAAATTTCCTTCCTCCTTTCCAGGGAGAGACCCAAGTGGCTGGACAAAAGTTTTTCTTTTTTTATTGAGCTCATCCAAATTTACTTTTTTTATTTTAGCTTCTCACGGGGAGAAGCTGCTTTGGCTCAGTTTTCCACAGGAGTTTGGAAGCAGAGGAGGAAGATTGAATTTCCCATGGAATGGGGAAGGAATCAACATATCCTCACAAAAATAATCACATTTGAACCATGGTGATTACCTGCCAGAAACCCTTCATATTTCTGAATTCCTTTCCATGATAATTAAAATAATACTTTAATTATAATTTTCTTTTCATGAGCTGAGGGCCCATCAACAAGTCAAGGACGTGGTGTGCTTATTATGCATTTTAATTTTTTATTTTTAGAGCATACATATAATTTAAACAAGATTTTTACGATAATTTTGTGTTATCAGTGCAGAAACTATGTGGTATTTTTGCAATAAATATAACATACGAAGATTGCAATAATACATCATTTCTGCACTGATAACAAAAAATATTTTCAGGAATTAAAAAAAAAATATTTGGCTAAATAATTTACAATAAATAATTGTTCGAGATATACCTTCATTTCACAACAGCATGACTTTTTGAGCACTTTTTAACAGTAAAAATTTGAAGAACTGAACTTAAAATAGCTGGTTTTCAATGTAATGTCCTGAGATAAATAAAGGGTCACAGTACTTGAAAAGGAACCTCTGATACAGAGGGAAGAAACATTTATCGATTGCGTAGGTTTGAAATGTTCTTTAAAGCCTGATAGCCTCCCTCCTGAGGCTGCGAAATGCATAGAAATCTAAAATCAAAACCAACTAAAAAAAAATAAAATAAAAATTCCTAATGCTGAACAAGTCTTCTTTTACCAAAGGAACGCCTCACTCACCTCAAATAGTCTTCAAAACCGTAACAAAGCCCACGTCAGTACTGGAGAATTAATCGTGTGGGGAAGTACACGGGATTTCACACATTTTCCACGTGTTTTGGGTACATTTACAGAATCTGCAGTGGTTCCCCTAAATGTGTGCTAAATAACCACCAGAAATGCATGATTTTGCCCCTTTTTTGTTGTTGTTAAATAAAATAAACCACAAACAAATAGTATCAGAGACATAACTCGGTGCAAATCGTGAGCTAAATATTTTCCCCCGGAGCATGGCATGATTCTAACATAAAGAATGAGTCCGGGAGCATCCAGAGCAGCACCTGAAATAAGCCCACCATGTACAAAATTCAGTGTATTGCAGGGCATCTGCTATAGCCAGCACCTGATACGGGATTTAGGAAACACAAGGAAACAAAAGATCAAGTTTGGGTTGTTGCGTTTGGTTGGGGTTTTGGTTGGTTGGTTTTTGCTTTTTTCGGGGGTGGTAGAAATAATTGAAAATCTTTTAAATAACGACAACTTTGTTTTCAAGTGTAATTAGAGGCTGAGTAACCCTCACAGACACAATTCACACACTCAGGGGGGAATTCTGCACAATTCATGTGGCTTCATTCATAACAGGACAGCAACACCTTCAGGGTTGAGTTGTCAGGAAAAAATGGAGGAATTTTCCTCTCCAGTAGGACCAAACTAAATTTTGCTGTCTCCAAACCATCCTGCTGGGCGAGGTGAGTGGGAACTCTGCAGTACATCTAACAGCTGCCAGCTTTGCACTCCCACCTGCTCCACTGAAATCCAGGTTTAGAAATACAAATCTGTTTTCCCAGAAATTCCAGGAATGGATGCCCTGAGATTTTTTTTTTTTTTTCTTTTCTTCACCGTTATTAACGTGACATTTTATAGCAAATTCTACTTCAGGGCCTCAAGGTTACATTTTAGAGCAAATGTTATTTCTGGGCCCCTAGAGACAATCAGCTCTTGCAAGGCAACAGGAAGGATTGTGCCGCTCTGTATTTAACTGCTCCACAACAAGATTCTCACACAACTTTTCACACCCAAACAAAACAAAAACCTCGCTTCTCCCTGCTCTTACGCCCCCTCTCCTGTCCCTGCACGCAGCCTGTGCTATTCCTGCCTAATTGCCACGAGCAGTAATTCCCACACGGATCCCCCGACAGGCTTTTCCCCCCAGCCTTCACATAATATTGAAATAAAGATTCAGCATAACACAGCCAGCGCAGGCCCTTAAGCATTATTTCTGTATGAAATCGAATGTAAACCACCTCCTACCCTTTCAGCTGAAAACGTTGCTTTGCTTCTGCCCGTGAATTAGCCAAATCAACCTGAATTATTTGGAAATTATTCGCAGTTTCAGCTGCCCGACTCAAGAGATAGGAGTGGAATGCTTGAATCAAAGAGAGATAAGAAATTCTAAGTTAATAATAAACAGGGGATAATACTTTTCTCCCCTCCTCACCAATGCCTTCATTTCCACGAGCTGCAGGAAAGCAGAGACATTCTTGGCATGAAAGAGAGGAGGTTTGAAAATATTCAGCAAGGTACGCAAAGATAGCTGTGCCCAAATCTCTACGTTTGCAGCCACGAGCGGGGCTTTATTTCATGATATTTGCTAAAAGTACCAGGGGAAAAAAGCTCTCCTGTTGAGGCTTTTTTCTTTTTTTCCCTGAAGATTACTTCTCAGCATTACCCGTGTTACGTATTCTGGTGTAAAACCATTCACAGCAGAGATAAATGAACAGACACTGAAGGACCCTGTCCATATCCCTTGAAATTTAGTGGAAAGATTGCTGGAACTGTCAAGGGAGAAGGAAAAAATCATTGGGTTTTACAGGGCTGCCTAGTAATCTTTTCTTCATGGATACATCCATAGCCATGCAGGGCCTGATTGCTTCTTCTGTTTTCTCTTTCTGAATTTCATGAGCCGTTGATAAAATATGAAGATTACAAAAGCAGCGCACAGCAATTTCAGGGCAGTATTTCAAACGCTGGCCTGAGAAATCAAAGGGCAGAGTTAAACCATGTTTATTACAAAGAAAATGACAATTTTTAAGACGCCACGATTCACCGGTGATTTTATGCATCCGTTTGATTTGGAAGATATTCAGCATTCCCTTCTGTGCCTCATTTATTCAGCTGCTGATAACACACGGGGTCAGCTTGCTACGGCAGCAAAAACAACTTTACCCAGAGAGGACAGCAGCATGAGAATGAACCTGGAGTGGCAGAAGCTGAGTAAGAGTTTGACTTCCTTAGAAAATCTTCCTGTGAGGAGATAAACAAGAGGTCTGGGCTAAACTCCCTCCAGATCAGATCTGAACAAATGATCTGAATGGCAGGGTTATTGTTGGTCTGTTTTAGTTGGTAACTTGAGAGTTTTTATTGTAGTTTTTAACAAGAAAACGTTTCAAGCTGAAAATATAAAACGCTAAAATCGATGCAATCTCTTTATATGGGAGAGAATATTGTATATACCCTTAAATCACAATTTTTCATACAGATGGATGCATGGATGGATGAACCCTCACAGAAATTTCACAAGGCAGCCTAGATTTATAGAAAAAACCCTGAAGAGGTGAGAAATGCTGAAATAGAGAATAAAAACCCCACCACTTCCAGAGGGTAGCTCTGAGGTAACCCAGTGCAATTCAGCAGGCAGCATGAAGCAGGCAGCCAGAACGTGCCTTGCTTTACACTTCAGCTGGAAGACACTGAGCAGAAAGCTCTTAGAAGACCAAGAAGTAAAAAACCAGAAACTGAGAAATTTCAGTTTCCTGACCAAGAAATAAACAACCCAACCCCAAACAAACCCCGGAGTGCTGTGTCCAGTTCTGGGGCCCTCGGCAGGAGAAAGACCGGGAGCTCCTGGAGAGGCTCCAGCAGAGGCCACAGGGATGAGGCAGGGCTGGAGCATCTCTCTCGTGAGGAGAGGCTGCAGGAGCTGCGCTTGGTTAGGCTGGCACAGAATAAGAATCAAGGACCTCCCCCCAAACCACAAAACTCCATGAAATCCTGTTTTCTCAGCATTCCTTCTTACCTACTTTTGTTCATCAAAAACTCCCAGCTATCTGTTCTAATGTATCACCAGCTTCCTAAATAAAAGAGCAAATGGGAAAAGCAAATGTTCCTTCCAGATTTAGGAAGGAGAGTTTCTGAAGCTGCTTTAAAAAGGAATAAATAATTCCAAGCAGAAGAGCAAGCCAGCAACGCAAAGCAAGCAGAAAGAATTTCCAAAGTGGACAGAAAATGTGGTTTAGAAGTACAACAGAAAACCTGAATGATTTAAAATTTAAAAGTCCTGAAAAAGAGAAGAAATGAATAATGAACTCCCAAATATAAAGTTATTTTTTTTTGTACCACATAATCACCTCTTTTTTCTTGATTCTGCCTAAATAGTGAGGCAACATTTTCTCATCCCGTCCCAGAATATCACGCTTAAAATAATCAAGGGAAATCACACCATGTGAGTTCACAGCTCTACTCTTCAGCTTGCGAAAAATATCTCAAAAACCTCCTCCGAATACACACTGTCCAAAGAAATAGATGTGCCACGTGGATGGAAGAGTCATCCTGTTCAGTTGGAGGGACTCAAATCTACAGAGACTGAAAAATTGTTTGGTTCACCTCAACATGCAACCCCCATGACAAAGAAATTCTCTTTATACCTTGCTGTCATCCCCTCCAATTTAGAGTTTAAATAATAATTAGGAATGCGTGATAAAATATCTTAAACATTGACCAAAAAAAATTCAAATATGAAATGCATGAGGAAGAGTGAAAGGAAATGAAGAAAGCTGTAGGCCCACACTCGGGCAAAATACTTCGATATTTAATGCACAGAGTCCAAATAAAAATTTGTGACATCAGTAGCACACATGGCTTTACCCAAACTTTAAAACCACAGCTTCAGGACTGACTTTTAATTCCCTCAAATGCAGCCACATTTCTTTGAATGTGCTGATGTTCATTAAACCATTCTGGCCCTTGCTAAAAAGCAAATAAAGCCCAGGGAGAGCAGCCAGGGAGGGCTTTTTCCTCCAAGGGTTAATGGGGATGTTGTGGCAGCAAAGGAGTTGCATTTGATGCCCTACAAAGCCAGAGGAGCTGCTCCCTTTGCCGTGAAACTTTTGTTTCTTGGAGTCTCTAATTCTGCATTTTATTCCAGGCACTGGCAAAACGGGGATGTGACAGAGGGAGTGCTCAGCTGGCAGAGGAAAATTCGTAATATTCTCTCCTTTACCCCAAGCAGTTGATTTTGGCACCGGGAGTTTTTTGCAGTCATGCTGTCTGTAACCTTTGGAAAGAGCAAAACAATTAAAAATGTAGGTGATTACTCGGAAGACAGTCAAAACCGTTGTCCAGACCTTATGAGGAGGATAAACACACACAACTGCATCAGTGAATGCTGAAGGAAAAAATAAAACGTTTCTATAACCGACCTGTGGTGTGGGAGCTAATTCTGGATTTTGGTGTTAAAATTTCAAGGATTGACTTGACATCTGTCAATTAGAATAATTTGGTAATTAACTATAACAAGTTATTAATATTCACGAGTAGCAGGTAGTTAAATGTTTGTAAACTCTAAGCTTGCTTGCTACAGGTTCTCTTTGCCTGACAGGGCTCTTATTTCCCTGAAAATATTGTTTCTCTTACATTAAAATAGTAGAACTCGCATGTGATGGGATTAAAAGAAAACAATGACTCTTTGCCATGGGCTTCGCCCCCTCATAAACTGAAACCTTCCTTCACTTTCAGCCCACGGATGAGATTGTGCCAAACTTTCAGGGAAATATCTACCAGAAGAATGCCGGGTAAAAGCTGATTATTTATTTGGAGAAACACCAGACAAACCCCATCTGAACGACTCCAACGAGCAGTGGGAGAGACACAAGAATTTTTTTTTTTGAGTAAAGACCAACAGAAGAATGAAAGTTTGTTCCAAGGGAAGCAAATCCTAAAGCTTTACCAGAAAACAGTTCCTTGGAATGAGTCAAGGCTCAGCTGAAACGATGAGGAAAAACGTCACTTTGTAAAAAAAATCACTTTATATGGGAATAAAAGCAGGGAGGACCCACCTGAAATGATGGATATTTGTCCCCAGTAGTGACAGAGTAGGCAGGACACCACGCTGCACCATCATGAAGGTGTTCCTCAGGCACCTGCAAAAGTGCATTTTAGGAGCTAAAAAATTAATCCAGTCAATAACTCTTCAGCAAATTAACTTGCCCATGAACACCATTTAAAAAAAATTATATTCATCATAAAGCTGTGTCATGGAATAAAAATGAAAATAACGTATTCGGCATTAAAATAATTTCCCTTTCTTATGAGACAGGACTGACCTACTTGTATAGAACAGTGGATGTTTTGCTTTCAACCAGTGATTGAAGGGGTAAATAATTTTTAGGTAGATAATATTAACTAATAAATAATAAATAATTAAATAATATAAAAATAATAAATAATCTGGAATTAAATATTATTTAAAAATGCTTTCTAATTTTTCACTCCTTTTGAAATCTGATATTTTATGGAGCTTTAATGCTGCTCGCCAACATATTTAATAGATAAAACCTCTCGTGATAATTGCTTTTTCTCTTTCTCTGTAATTTCCTTCCTTTGAAACATTAAGGAGCCTGAAATGCATAAAACAGGGAAACCAAACCCCATTAAATGCTCCATAATGTGGCAGGGGAAAAGGATCGCAGAAAATTGTTACTGCCTGAAATAAACTCCATTAATAAGCACTTAATTTCTTTATTTAGGAAACAAGGACTCTCCAGGCAGTAATAAAATAACATTTTTAATGCCGTTTAACTGTGGAAGCTGCAAACTCCAAACAATTGCTATTTCCTTCTCTTTGGCCCAGCAGAAAGGAGCTATAAAAGCATTTCCATTATCTGTGACAGACTTTTTCTTTTTCTTGTTAGTGAAGGAGGTAGGATTTATTTGACTGTCTGGAGATCAAACAAGGAGGAAACATTTTGATAGCTGCGGAAAACAAGTTTTGATTCTGTATAGGCAGTGCCGAAGTCACACTCTGAATCGACAGCAACTCCTTTGCACTTGACAGTTTTCATCACATTAGGGAAAAGAATCTCTCAGCAGCTTCCGATGCAGATTTTGATCTCGCTCAGATGGCTGGAAACTCGGAGTAACTCCAGTGGAGGGTTTCCTCCTGCCAGAACATCTTTGCTGGAATGTTTTAATCGAGATTTCTTTCGGCCCGAGTCGTTCCAGCCCCTCGTGCAGCAAGGGAATAACCAAGGGTTCAGAGATGGTTTTGGAGGAGAGAAGGAAAAAGGCAACACCAAATTGAAGGGGAGCGGTGGGGAGAGGGGACACAATGGCACACAGATAGAAAAGAACAAAAATATCCCTCTAAAATAAGCAACCACCAAAAAATATCATCAGAGACAGAAAAAAACAAAAATATCCCTCTAAAATAAGCAACCACCAAAAAATATCATCGGAGACAGAAAAGAACAAAAATGTCCCTCTAAAATAAGCAACCACCAAAAAATATCATCGGCTTTGCCACCTGGCAAACCACAACAGCTCCCCTCCAAAGCTGGCACAGCTGCCTTCGTTTAAAGGTCAGGAGCTGGTCAATATTTTAAAAAAACATCTCTCTCCCAGATTAATCAAGGAGGATTGCCTCTTAAAATACCCTTCCTGAAATCAGGGCAAAATGTTAAAGGAAAACTTACACAGTGCAGCACATTCTGACATTTACTATGGGACTTGAGGGAAGGCAAGAGAGGGAAGAAAAATAGGGTTTTAATCCCACATTTTTATCCTGTTAAAAGAGAGATTACTTAAATTATTATTTAAATTAGAATTTTATTAATCTGTCCTGATACGTGACAAGAAGAGCGATTTTTAGTCCCATTTATACTGTGACCTGCACTGCTCGCACGTGCACATTTTTTAAGAAACAGAACATCAGAGAAATGGGAGACAGAGGCACATTTGCATGTTAAATACACATTATTTCATTGGCTCGGATGTAGGAAGATTTTTCTTACCCATTTTGGAAGCAAAGGAGTTCAGAGAACAGTTCTGGGAGACATTAATTGCTGATTACAGCTTTGCTCTGGATTTAAGACCCTCCTGAAACTTGTGCCAGTGCTTGGTTCAATTTTACACGTCCCTGATGGCGGTTTCTACACAAAAGCACCAACAACTCTCTTGCAGATTAATTTTTCTTCCCTGGGTCTATGAGGAAGGTGCAGTTGCTCAGTAGTTTTGGGCACCAATCGCACCCCCTTTTTCTCTGCTCTCGTTGCCACCAGCAGGAGTGACGGGTAATTATGAGGATTAATCAGGGTGGCAGCGCACCCGTGAAATATGGTCACAAATCTCTTTTCTGGAGTGGGAATGATCCTACAGAGGAAAAAGAAGAAGCAAAACTGATGCTTTTTCATGTATCAGAGGTCTTACAAGCCTTTTTTTTTTTTTTTTTGAAAGTTACCTGAGGGACAACATCAAACCCATGGGTTTTGTCAGTCAGCTTTGGTATCTTGATGTACAATTGCTGAAGTAAAAAACAACAAAAGTAAGGCTCTGACCAAAGTTCTTCCATGTGGAAGGCAATTACCTAAATTGAAGCACAAAGTGCAATAGGAACTCGTACTCATCACAAATTCTCATGAGTTCCTCCCTGATTTTACAGGGATCAATAGGAAGAGGGAGAAATAGAAATAAATTGGTACAGACCAATAACCAGGGTACTCCCAGGAACTGCTGCCTTTCCAAAGGAATTCTCCTCTCCCCTTTCTTCATCTTCCCCTGTCTTCAAGCCCTGGTTGATTCTGAGTTTTGAGGTGCTGCTCATGAGAATTTGATCAGTCTGGAGCATTTAATTGATTTTTACCTTCAGTACCACGCAGCCCGATCCCCACATGGGGGGAATTCAGAACAGCCAGTCCTACCCACTGTTCCTACTCATCCATGACAGCCCTTGCTCTTGTGCTTCCCCCTTGTCACAGAGAGCATTCCTTGCTCTGCTCAGGGAAAGCTGGCAGAACAAACTCTGCCCAAGCCCCCCAAAATCCTGGAAAACCACAGGAGTAATGCTGAGTCTCGTCACATGAAGATGAAAGAAGGAAAATCTCAAGGTTTGAACAATCAGTGTCTTGAGCCCAAGCTGTTCTGCTTTCGAGGTCCTTAATGGATGTGAGGCAAGAAATTCATTCTGGTAATAACATCCATCGTCCTGCGTGAGGTTTTAAGCCATTTTTAGAATAAAAGCGTGATCTCAAAGCGTGGCAGGATGGTGGCAGTTTTCTGTCCTCTCTTACAGGCCAGAATGTCACTGTAAATTGCTGCTCATAAAAAGTGCACAATCTTACTGCTTGATCAAAAAGAAGGAGATTGAAATTCAAATTAATTTTATGTACACCAAAGGTGTCTTTGTTTACTGAATCTTGACAAAAATCTAGCGCGTGCACAGGTCTATTTTCCATAAAGTGCATAAAGGAGACACACCTGGTTCTCTAACAACCCTCAAATCTTGTTTCCACTGATGAGCTGCTATCAGATTAAAACCTGTGAAGTACAAAGCAAAAACCATGAATATTAAAGCTTCCCCAGAACTGAGGAGCACTTTGCATAAGGAAGTAACCACGCTGAATTAGAAGTGCTTTTTCATTTCAGCGGAGTGCACTGCAGCACGTTCCCAGGCAGGGAAGGAGTCTGAAGCGCTGTGCAGGAGAAATGAAGAGTCCAGTTAGCTGATATGCTTTAATTAGAATCTAAATTCTCCTCGCAGTGAAATCCTTTGAACAGCTCAATTAAACTCACACTGATTTTCCAGCCCGAGCTGTGCGTTGGTTCATTTTCAAACCACAGAAGCAAGGACAGAACTTGCTGTACAAGAGCCACGTCCATTCCTCTCTAGGAGGGGGGAAAGCTCACTTGGAAATAAGATCAGGCTGCATGCTCAGGCGGAGGTTTTGCCACAGGCACCCGGTGCTCTTTGGAGCTTTCAAGCAGTTTATTTTTATGGCAGACACATGGCAAATAGCACCGTGCTGATTTAATTAATCCCATAAATAACCTCTGCGAAGCCGAGCGCTGAGGCTACAAGAAGTGGCATTAATCACATATCTGTGTTTGAGTAGTTGCAAAAGTTTTTCCAGCCAGATTTTTGGCTTAATATGAATATTTAGATACACATTAATCTATTATCTATATTGACTTACATAAATACAGAGAACAGAGGCTAAACACAGTTTAATGTATTTAAAATGTGATGATTGTCAGAGTAAAAACCAGATGACCTGGGCATAGAAAAATGTCATGACATTATCTAAATATCTTAAAAAGAAAGGAAAAATGCATTCACAATGTATCCTAAGCCTCGAATTCATGGCAATAGTACATAAATATTTCACAGAAAAATCATAATGCTTTTACACCAACTGAGCAGTAACTTTACAGGAATCTGTTTTCAGAGGCAGTTCAACAACAGAAGCAGAACTGAATTTTGCCAATTCAAAAGTAAGAACCAGTGAGAAAACAAGGTATAATCACACCGTGCCTATCCCAGAAAAGACAAAAAAGCAGAGCTAGACAAAGTGCCTTGGTTGATGAAAGAGGAGACAAAGTGGCTCAGAATCAAAAAAAAATTGATTATGAGAAAATTTCCTCTCTTTATGATGCCTAGGAAGTCTCTATTTATTGCTATGATTTGCAAGGCCGATACTGACTGTGCTGTGTGATTCAGAGCCTCACACAACTCATGAGGAATTGCAGCAAATTTCTGTCTGGAAAAATACAAACACACAGAAAGGTACAATTCACTAATTGACGAGCTCAGAAGAAGTGTTTTCACATTTCTTGCCCATAAAGCAAAAGAAAAGCAAATAATCCATTCTAGATCTTAATGCATGCTCCTTACATTTTAAATTCACCCCCTCATTTCTCTTTTGCATGCACAATAGCTTTCTATTTTAGGGCTGCTCTTGAGTGTTGAACTCTTGGTAATGAATCTGCTTAAAATGCACATGTTTTGACATAGCATAAAAATACAGCAGGGAAAAAAATGTTCCTAAGGCTACTGACAACTCAACTGAGCTGTCCTCTCCAGAATATATATGGGAAGGATGCAATAGGGACACTTCATCATTTTAGAAAATGCAAGTTGAGGGGTGTTTACTTCAGTGTGTATCTCCCTTAAGAGGTCAGTGCTGGCATAAACCCACCCAGAATCTGTCCTGGAAAGGGAGGAGCTTCCTGGAAATCTGGTTAAATTTGGGAATAGCACAGGCCTCTTCAGGCATGATGTATCACTGAGCAGTTTTAAAGCAGTTTCCTCGGCAAAATCCTGTAAAAAGTGGAAAGCAGTTGCTAGTTTGATGTTACCCATCCTGCTCCTCACCTGCAGGGCTTTGCTTTACACACAGGCCTTCCCAAGGTTCTGTAGCATTCAGCCATCCAAATGTGGGCCTTTGGCACAGTAAATTATTCAATTTATTACTGTAATGATGCCTCAGGATTCAGCTTTTATATTTTTCAGCCCCTGCACTGCTTTAGTGTAACTCTCAAACTCCACACGGGCTGGGAGCTCCTGTTCTCCCATCCTGCTCAGACACAACAAATCCTCTCCAGGCCTGCACTCAAGGACACCTCGTTGTTCCAGGCCCCAAAATACGGAAACTGAACCTCTAAAAGGGGGTAAATTACTTGGGGTAAATGACTTCATTACCTGAAATTGTAATTGGAGAATTAAAACCCTGATGTGTAAATTGATCAGAACTTATAAAAGTGTAGAAAACTCGTGACCCAGGGTCCATCTTGGGTGTCCCAGAGAGGGCTCTGCCTGCCCGAGGTGTCCCTATTGAAGGCCCTGCAATAAACACCCAGTTTATTCTCTTAATCTTGTCTGGCCTCTGTTCTAGGGAGCCTCTCCAAGGCATCAGTAAAATCCTCTAAGGGCAGACCTAAACATTTGGAAACAGCAGATGCTCATTTTGCAGGTGTCACCGCTGCAGGCAGAAGGACCAAATTCCACTCCCAATTTCACAAGGAGCTGAAGAGGAGCTCGCACCAGTGAGAGAGCTGAGTTAGGACTGGTTCTAAGGGATGTGAAATAGTGATTTTAGCTGCTGGGGGTGCAGTTGTCATGTTTCAGAAGAAACCAGCTGGGCCTGCACAGAGGAAAAGCCGTGCTCGCCCAAATCCGAACCAAACCCACGGTGAAACATCCGCAGGGGATGAAAAGAGGCTCTGAAAGAAGAATTTCTTTCCCTCCCTGAAGCAGATTTTCTGTCTGCTTCTGGCAGCTGCAGCACTCTGAGGAGAGCACAGCAGATCCACCTAACCTGGCTGGGAGCAGGCAGGAAAATCTGTCAACGGAAAACATTTCCTCTCACGCTTTTCCAGACTTTGAAGCAGCCTCAGCCAGGCTCAACATGGCTCCCGTGCCTCTGAAAGTGCTTGGTGGACAAATCAAAGCGTTTCCAGCATCAAGAGTTCACCTGCCCACAGTTTGTAAGTGCAAATAGACAAATCCCTGGCTATTTAATGCACCTAAATACAGATCACTGGGCAGAGCTTAACAGATGCCAAAAACATTCCAGCATCAGCGTAAAAAAACCCAATTATGCTCCTTTAACATTCCCAAACATTACAACTTTAAAAAGTTTCCAGTACTCCCATTACCTCTCCTCACTCTTTATATTCTTAGACACTATTTTTTTTAGGAAAAGAAAATTTAAAGGCAAATCAAAGATGTGCTACATGCGAGGTAACGAAGTCTGGAGTTTGCTCTCCCATGACTATGTTCAATTAAAGAACACAGCAAGAAACCACAAAAACACCCGAAGGAAATTAGTCAGATTGACTTAGATCTGAATTATTTATAACTGTTTCTAAATTGGAGCCTTTTCAATAATACCATTCCTTGATTAGTGAAAAAGAAATTCCTCAATGTGTTTATGGACCTTAAGCTGGCATGTGGAGGTCAGTGCAATATTTAAACCGTGGCCTAATTGCTTTTAAGAAGTCGTCATCATCAGGAAATTTGGTCTTATTGATGTGCATCTCAGAAATCTGTCCTTGTTCCTCTGCACTTTATTACATTCAGGAAACAAAATCACACCAAACATGGTTTTCAACAATTCCTTAAAAAGTGTTATCCACCCCATGCTTGGTGTACAGTGACATCATTTGGTTTTCATACCCAGTAGAAAGGGCTACAGGGAGGCCAAAAGAATGGAAAAATCCATCTCAGAGTTTTTTATGCAGTCACTCGTGGATGTAAAGAACTGGGAAGTCCATTTTAAACTCATTATTTCTCAGGAAAATGAACCAGTTACCTTCACTAGGCTCAGCACGGGGTGCGCAGAATTTCTCACCTCCAGCTAACCAGGGCTGGGAGGAGCATCCCGGAGAAAAAATACACTTTTTTTCCTCAGCTTTGTCCAGGGAAGAGGAAAAAGTAGTGAGAGCATGATTATCTGGGCAGAGGAGAGAAAGACAAATATTTAGTGGTTCACTTCAGGAAAAAAAATGTCGTTGTACTCCAAAAGAGGTAACAGGCACTAAAGAAGCAAATGATCTTCTTGAAATGAAGTCCCCATCCAAAATAGACTTTCAAGTATAATCTTAGTATTCTTAGGTCTTAAGAACAGGATTTTTTTTTTGGTCTTTCCTCTTAGAAGAACATACTTAACTAACTTGAAAGTAAAAGAAGATGAAAAGCTTAGAAAATGGAAAAGTGCTGATTTTCCAAAAGGCAAGGCTCTAAGAGGAAAAAGCACCCAGAAAGTTGTTGCTCTCTGTAGACACATCTGTCTAAATATAGGGATATCACAAATAGCTGGTGTTGAATTACAGATGACACAAAGGGTTTTGATGAGGTTTTGAAATTCAAAATTTGAAGAACACCTCCTACTCAATTTTCCTGAGAGTTCTTTCTTGATACTTAGCTAAAGCTGTGATTTAATTTTTCACCTGTTAATCCTCTTGCCTCTAGATTTCTGTGTGTCACAGGACGGGAACAAAACCCTGTGGGCAGCCTTGGCAGGACACTGGAAATGGAGAAATGAACAGTTACTGAAAAGCACTTGAATGCTTAATACTATGCTTTTGTGATAAACCTTTCAATAGTATTTTCTTTTTCTTAATTTCCTTTTTTCATTTCACGCGCACAAGATATTTTTTGGCCTGTGAAGACCCTCCTGTAGTTCTGGATTTGTGCACTGAATGGATGAACAGATAAATTCTCATCTCTCCTGCTCCTGATGCTTGGCTGGAGAGAGTTTTCAGTAGCAGGTTACAAGGCAGCAGCACATCAGCCCATAACACAAGAGTTACAATCCCCAAAGAAAAGAAGAAATCTTCCTCCTTGCATTAGCACTAAAATCTTTCCAAGTTTCCAACAAATCGATGAGTATTTCATTTTGCTATTTTGGAAAAAAAATAAAAGTAATCCCAAGGGGACTTTCCAAAAAGAAATTAAAATTTAAAGAGCAGCAAGAAACTCCCTTAGATCCGAGTTTACAAAAGTTGTGACTCTTCTGTGGGATGAATTTTGTTCAAATTCACCTCATGTTTAATGTCCCCACGAGGAACTTCATCCTCCCTCTTTCCATGGCAGCAAGGACGTTGTTCCCGTGCTGGAGCAGAGCTCCCAAAGTCTGCCCTCTGTTCCATTTTACAGAAAATCCTGAAATATTCATTGGGACAAAAAGGGAAAGTTGAAAACGAGCCCTCAGCTCAGGGGTCAGGCTGGCAGGGGCAGCAACTGGGCGCCAAAACCTTTCCCAGGGAATATTTCCATATTTATACAAAAATGAACAGCTGCAAAAAGACAGAGAGAGAGAGAGAGAAAGAGAGATCTCCTGCCAAATGGGTTAGAACACCTCCCAGGGATGATTTGAGGTGAATGGTTCTAAAAAAAGCACTGGGGCTTTTCAGCCAAATCCAGCAGCTGAAGGAATTTCTTCAGTGGAGAAGAACAGCAAACCCAACCCTGGAATTAATAAAATAGTGTTATAAGAATGATAATTACAATGCTGATTAAAGATTGTGGTTTAAATGCCATTTTATGATTTCTTTCTTTTACAAGCCTTTTTCTTGCACCATGAACCTGAATTTCTCTACATAAGCTGTTCCATATTATGAAAAACATGAAAAACCCCAGTGATTGAAGTTCAATTTTACCTATTTATCTATTCTTTCCTTGAACCATTACAGGAGTCCATAATGCTTCAAATAGATTAATTTTTCCTCATTTTAAATATTATTTATTTAGCTATCTTTCCAATTGAGATTTTAGGCCTTTTTTGCCAAAATAACATCTCTTTTTCTTTGAAACCCCTGCTCATGTATAAATAAAATCCTGCTGAGCTTTTGACCAGTGCTCAAAAATCTTTTGCACCCGAGTCAATATTCTGACAAATAAAGGTCAGGTGTGTCAGGCACAAAATCATTTTGGTAAAATGATTTTGCAGCTGCTGACAGCTTCCGTTATCTACATTTTTTTTGCAGGTCCAAAGCAATTTAAGCACAGTTTCAGGAAGGTCCAAGAGGTTGTGTTCGGTTTCTCTGGTTGTAGAACCATCCAGAGAGAGAAATCTAACAAAATCTACTTCCCAGGATTCAGGAGTTTAGGAATCCCATCCCTGATTAATTTACTCAATCCCTTCTCGAACCCACTGCTGCTTTTGATCTCCACAGTGTCAGTGTTGCAAAAACAGCCACCATGCAGTTGAATTCACTGCCTGGGATCCTGCTGGCATCTCCTTTTTACACTGACCATCATCCCTTCAACAGAAGCTCTCCATGTCAGATAAATCCCTTTGAAAGAGTTGCTTTGCGGAACATTCCTTCAGCAATCCTGGTTCTGTTTCCTAACGCGAAAATCAATATTTAACCTACCCTCAGAAACTAAAATCATGCAGAATACGAAAATTCCTTCATTTGCCATGAAGATCTGAGGGAAGCGATGAGAAAACCAAAACCAGCTGAAACAAGGTTGGGAAAATGAAACACAGATTAGTGTGGCTTTAAATTAATTGAGGGAAGGGGTACATTTATAGATGGATGGCAGCACCACATTTGCAGTTTACTGAGCCCTAGCGATAGAATCATCACCATTTTTCACCTGGACAAGGTTTCATGTTCCCGTTAAACAGCTGGCTGAGCACGCTCTGTCTTCCTCCCTGGGATGCTCACAGCCAGCAGAGCAATCCCAAAGTGAGACTTTCCCTAAAAGCTGACTCTGCACGCCAGCGAACCTCCCCACTTGTTTGTTTTGCCATGAAAAGGAGCAGCAAAGCTCGCGTCCGAGGAGCAAACATGCTGGAAAGGCTCTGTCAGCTTTTTTGGATGTAACTCCCTCTGTGAAGCAGCAAATTCTCATCAATCCATCAACATCTGCCAGGATTCACCGGTGGGGAGAGCTCTTCAGGAAACCTAAATCCCACAAAGCTCTGCTAACCCTTCTGATCTAAAATGAACACTGAAATCATGAGCAGCTTTCTCATTTATAACTCTTTTCCCTCCCCACACTCCACCACAAACTTTCACTCACTCACACTTACACCCCTTTTCGTCTCTTTTTACTGATTTTCACGCAGAATGGGTAAAACTACAGAACTTCCTGCGGCTGCAGGGGATTTCAGGATGGCTTCTCCTCACAGCTGCAGGCAGATGTGACCTTTCTGCTGGTACCCAGCTCCTCACCAGCTAATTCAGCAGCAGCTGCTGTGTTGAGACATTTTCTTTGCTATTTTCCCCTATATGAATCAACCCCAGACTGCACTGAGGAAACCTGAGGACCACTGAACTTGGCAGAAACGTGAGACATGAGAATGATGTTTCCCAGTAAAGATTCATGAGAATTTTGTGAGCAATCTCAGATTAAACACTCAGTCAGTCCTACAGCCTCGGTGCAAATGAGTTCTCTATCAGAGCAGAAGAAAAGGTGGTTCAGGTTTGTTTTTTGTGTACAAATAATGAAAAGGTTAGGGGTAAAAATAATGATATTGCATGAAAAAAGGATCCTCAGACTGGAAGATGAGCTCTAAGCTGCCTCAAAAAATCCAAACCCAACCATGTGAGACAGAACGGCCCATTTGGTCCCGGGGCAGAGACAAACAAGCAGCACACAGAGCAGCCACTACAGACAGGACAATCAATCACAAAAAGAGTCCAGGCACCCGATTGATTTCCAATTGTTTGCGGGGAGAAACAACAGAGAAATCGGCAGCCCCTGCTCAGATAAATCACTGAGTGCAGCGAGTGAGTGCTGCTGCAGCTCCAGCAGCGCTGTGAAATCCCACACCTCACCAAACCCCTGCCAGCTCGGGTTAGTGACCAGAAAAGGCACGGGCTGCAGATGAAAAGTAAGAAGGAGAAAGGATGTGCAGAGGAAAATTATCCTCATTTGAGAATATGCAAATGCTCTGACGAGGTGACCTCACTGGAGCCCACAGAATTTAAGAGTATGGGGGAAAGGTCGCTTGTTAAAGGGTTAAAAATGTGACAAAGCCACGAGTCCGTTGCTAGATGTCACCAAGGGCAGAGAACTGAAAAATTCAGAGTTGGACAGTTTGTTCTGAAGAACAGCCAAGTACCAAAAAAGTGCAGCTAACCCAACTGTGACCTCTTAGCCAAGTTTTTATTTCTTTCCTAGCAAAGACTGGAAGCTTTTTGAGCAAGAACTCCTAAAAGCTGGGAACTCTGTTCTGGAAATCTGCTTTGGGTTTGCATGGCAAGGGTTTGGTAGCAGGGTGGGTACAGGGGTGGCTTCTGGAGGCAGCTGGAAGCTTTCCCTATATCCACACTGGCGCCAAGGGCTGTATCCCATGGAATAACTAGAATTAGCCATTGGAAAAAAAATATTTAGTTATGCTTGAATCCAAAAAAAACCCCCCAAAAAACGCCACAAAACCAAAAAAACCCCAACAACAGCCAAAAAAAACCCAAAACCACCACCACCACCACCAACAACAAACCAAAACAAAACAAAAACCAAACAAACAGAAAACCCCAAAACCAACCAAACAAACAAAACATTGCAGCCTCTCAAAGGAGAAAAAAGATCCTTACCCAAAAGTACAAAAGCATTTTCTGCTGCTGAGAACACTGCTGAGCAAATAAAAGTAGCATAAGCATCTTTCCAAGGCAAGAAAGCACATCCCACAGGTCATTCCCAAGGAAATGACTGCCACAGTGATATTTTTAACTAAATACATCAGGAGATTTGTATCTGTGGCTGATGCACCACAATTTCCTTAAATGCACAGCAGCCTCTGGCTTTAGAGTGTGGTTTCCAGGTTCTGTTCTTTAATATTCATATTCTGCAGGTATTTGTTCTTTGATCACACTGAGGGTTGCGTGCAGTTGGAGAAGATTTGGCCCTTGGGCACAGGAAATATGAAAAACCAAAATGTCCTGGCCACCAGTCCTCAGTCCAGAGATCC
This sequence comes from Pomatostomus ruficeps, assembly GCA_013400735.1. Classification (NCBI taxonomy): domain Eukaryota; kingdom Metazoa; phylum Chordata; class Aves; order Passeriformes; family Timaliidae; genus Pomatostomus; species Pomatostomus ruficeps. Next base: position 45,785 of record VYZT01007221.1, on the reverse strand, counting down.
TGGGGAGATGCAGCAATCAATTTAAAACACATTATTTGTCCTCAGTGGTTTTCTTCAAGGAAAAACACCTTTCAGTGAAGTATTTTCCAAAGCTGAGCTTTTGTAGATGTGATGGCCGACACTGAGCCACAGAAATTCACAAAATTCAAGTTCCAAAGCAACTGCCAGGATTGTTTAGCCGTCTTTCACACAAAGAAAGAGGCAAAAACCATTTCATGCAGAGGATTTTACATGTTTCTTTTAAATTACTATCTTTAGGAGATTTAGAACCCAGGAGGGAAAAAAAAAATCTATTAAATATTGGCGGGTTTTTTGGCTGGAAGTGTAGAAAGAACTGTTATTTAGTGTTATTAAGCTCCACTAATACTTTCATTATAATTGTAAAAAGTCAACCCTAATTTTTCAGATGCTGAGAGAACTATCATTATGCTGATGATCTTCATTTGCATTGGTAAAAAGCAATTGTTGTTTCCTCAGCAAGAGCAGGAGAACTGTGCCTGGCAAAACATTCCCACTCCTGCGGCAGAGCAATGGATCATTTCCACCAGCGTAAAACCCAATTAAATATTCCATCAGCACGGGCAAAGCAGCCATGGATCAGCCCTCGGAGCTCGTGGGCAAAGGGAAACCTTCACCTGTGCAATTCCAGGAGTAACTTCATTAATATCTGACTTTAGCAACTGCCTCATTCCTTTTTGTGAGGAATTCCCTGCTAGCTTGAGCAAGGACAGGAAAGGGAAAAAAAACCTCAAATACTGAATTGTAAAAAGATCATAAGAAAGAAAACACAGTAATTTAATGGAGAAAAGATATAATCACCACAAAATTCATAAAACTAATACACAGCAGCACCAAGCTAAACCAAAATTGTGCAAGTTAGAAAGTCAGAAATTGTGTTCTATGCAATTAAGTTACCTTCATTTATTAATTTTCCCCAGCAGCTGACCATTCTCAAGGTGCAGTAGTTTCTTAACAGCCAAGATTTTAAAATGTTAGGTTTGCAAGCAAAATCTCTAATTACTGAGCAGAGAGACAAACGCCAATTAATGGAGTGACTTCGTGTCTTGCGTGTTTTGATTCCCCTCGCTGATTGCACTTTCAGCTGTAATATCTGACCTGGGAAAGAAAACAAAGAAATGAACAATATTTTTTCCTCAGGAAGTGCTTAGGCTGGCATCTCCAGTTTATCCATCAGAGACTAGAAAAGCAAAACTAAAAAAGGAAGTTCAGTGGTTCTTTTTTTGCCCTAATGCAGATGATGTGACAAGAGCATTACCCGGAGTGTCTCAAAAGCAGCTCCCGAAGCTCAGGTAGCAAAATCTACATTTTCCCACTTAAACAAGAGGCCAGCAAGACAAAGCCAGCAAAACAAAAATTCACAGAGGTTATAAACCTAAGCAGGGAAATTTTCTAATGATGCTAAATTGCTTTTCTGCCACAGAGAAGTGGAACACTGATTTTTTTAAAAAAATTTTTTCCCCTTGATCCTAAGGAAATCTGGATTCTAACTTCACACTGTTTAGCTTTGGAACACAATCCTCAATTTTAACCACATTTGACAGAGGGATTTGGCCTCCGAGATGCTCTGTTCCCACAAGTTCTGTGACACCGAACAGATGGGAAGAGGATGGAGATCTTTGTGTTATCACATCGCATATTCCACCGCGAGAAAAGCTTCAGAACGCGCTTCTGCTTTTCAAAATCTCCGAGTGGTTCCAGGAAAAAGAACTCATGACCTGTCAGGAGAAAAAAAAAACTTG
>VYZT01007221.1:15901-44007 GCA_013400735.1 Pomatostomus ruficeps | reverse complement strand
AAAAAAAAAAAACTTGAGACAAAGCATATCAGCAGAGCAAAAACACTCACAGAGGCCAAGAACCGCCTGATGGTGGAGTTTAGGAAGTTGGCTCGGTAAGAAGGAGAGGCAGAGCTGGAGATATCATATTTATTTATTTATTTATTTATTCTCTCCTACCTGGCAAGGGAGATTCCCAGTTCCCAGCAGCCCTGGGGACTCCTGTGGCAGGGACAAAACCGGCAGGATACAATGCATGGCTCATCGGTGCTGTCCTGCAACATCTTTGGGGTAATCAGAGCTCAGAACAGGGTTCTCTCCATCACAGATCAGGGGAGGGCAGTTTATACCTCCTGACTGCACACTGATACCTTTTAAAGTGGTTTTTCTCTAACTCTGCTGGACGTGAGCAGCAAATGACTGTTTTAGTGTTTGTGGCACACTTCAGAAAGTGTCAGCTTTGCACACCTTTGTCCTGGTCACAGTTTCTGTCAGGCCACCTTAGCTGTGCTATTTTTAAACAACCACAGGAGTCCATATCCCAGTGGAAGCCCCCAGGAGCAGAGTGTTTCCCATAGGTGCTGCTCCACCCTGGAGAATTCTCTCATGACTCTGCCAGGGGTTTCTAGCTGCCTACTGCCATTTGTTTGAAAAAATAAAACCATTAAACATTTCCGTTCTTATTCAGCGTGAGGCTGCGGAAGGTTGGGTGATGTGTACGACAGCTGAATCCCCTCAGGTTACACAGCCAGAGCTGGAGGGGACAAATCCTCCTAATAAACTTCTTTTCAAGTGCACTTCCACTTCCCACTTTCTCTAACTTGCCCCAAGTGTACAAAGGCACAAAATCCCCTTCTCCTTAGCTACCTCTTTCTTGTCAACTGTAATGTCAAAGCAGGCTAATTAAAAATAAAATTAAAAAAAAATACATTGAAAAATCTGCTTTTAAAAGAGAACTGACAGCTGCACTTACAATAAGTACTGATATTCAAACATATTTAAATGATAAGAAATAGTTGTCAGGCATAGCCAGAAAGTATTAAGATATTATCTGGATTTTCTTTGTAAGCAAGAACAGAAGGGAGCAACACCTAGGATGATAAGTGATTTTGTCTAAACAGACAAAAAAATATAAAATATTTCAGGGAAAACCAGGCACAGAAGTCTGTGTAAAATTTGAGTCTACTGAGTTCAAGTAAGAAATTTCAATATTGTTAATGACTTTCATGTTGTATCCAGGAGCATTTTTCTCATAGCATTCTGAGCATCTCCTTGTCTCTGAATATTAGGCCTTTCTTCAAACCTCTAATATTTTCTGTGCCCTCAAAACTTTGGAAAAAAGTGCCAACATTCTCAAATCCAGTTTCATTTTCTCCTAGATGTTGTGTTGAAGTGTATTTCATCCTTGGATCATCTGTTAGGAAAAAAAACTTACACTGTGTTTTCTTCCTTGGCTTTTCAGCCAAACGATAACTTAAAATGACAGATTCCAGAATAAAGATGGTGCAAAAAATGTCTCATGGTCTGATGGTAGACAGCCAGCCTTGAGAGCTGCAATTGCAAGAGCTGGAGAAGTGGGGGGGAAAAAAAAAAAAAGAATATTTTGAATACTAAAAAAAATAATAAATAAATAAATTTCCTACTGAATACCCAGCCACTACAGATGTGCCTGTACTGCACACAAAATGAGGGAAAAAAGGAGAATGAGAAGTTCAAGCTAATTTGGAGCAGCTTAATCAGGATCCCACCCATGGCACAAATTTTGTCCCAAACCTCGAGTTTTCCTGCCCAAAAGCTCCTCATCTGGGGAGGCCAGTTGCAATTCCAAGTGTGAGGAATGTCCTCTGCCTCCTGCCGAGCCCCTCCTGCCTTTCCTGCTTATCCTGGGCAGCACCTCGGGCATTTGGAAAAGCCGTGGGACAGCAGCTGAGCAGAATTCACATTTTCATTTCAAAATGCAGAATTCTGAGTGCCTGATCCCACGGGTGGCGAGACAGGCACACCTCATTGGGTCTGACAGCTCAGCTTCCCCCAGCTCTGCCCAGATCCAAGATTTATTTCTTCCTCTCCTACCACTGGAGCTCCTGCACATTGTCCCACCTGCTCCCACCCCGAGGCTGAGATTGAGTTGGATCCCGGCCTCCAACTTCTCCCATAACTCAAGGCAAGACTTTCAACAGGAGTTTCACAAGTGTTCTGAGCCGGGAAGTCTCTGCTCAGAATTAATGCTGTCTCTGAGCCCTTCTGCCAGCAGAAGACAAATTCCAGCTCTGTTCTGAGCTTCAGATGAATCTTGAGCACAGCTGAAGGCATTCGAGGCATCGAATGGGAGAACATTCGGCCCTTGCATAAGATCTGGCAGCAGACGAATGCCGAGGCTGCCTGGGTCACAGGGATGGATCCTCACAGCCTGAACGGGCTCAGCTTGTTCGGGATTGTAGGCTGGTTGAGAGGGAAAGATCTGTTTCAATCCCAGCATCAGGCATTTCCCCGTGGGGAGTCCTGGCTGCACTCCATTTTCTTAGAAGCTGTCATTTGGAACAGAGGCACTTTTTTTTTTTCCCACTAATGGGAAAATCTCAAAGATTATAAGATGCACTTAAAAATTCAGAGGACTGTTCCAACTGCCTGAGCTACCTGAATTTGAAGTGTCCTTAGCTTTCACAAAAACAACTGGTAGGCATGGTTGCAATTTATTTTTTTTTTTTTAATTCGAGTATCTCTTACTGCTGGCTGTATTTTTCTGAACCTGTAACTGATTTCTCTATTCACTGATTTATTTCTAAACACACTTCCTGTTTCTCCTGAAACAGTAAATGTGAAAAACAGGCCTCTCTGCTTTTCCAGGCAATGTGTTTATTCCTAGATATTTTGAAAACACACATTTGTACAGTTTTGTGCTCTCCCTAAAACCTGCATTTAGCCTCTAGCTGTCTAAGCAAAACATCCCATAAGAGAATCACTGGGCCAGAGAGATCCTGTACAGAAACACATTGAGAAACAGGCCACAAAAATAATCTATGGGCAGACAAGGCAGACTAGCAATTCAGGCAGCTCTGGCCTTTGGAAGCATGCCAACTATCCAATCCAAAACCTGAAAGGATGTGACTCTTACAAAGCCTGTTTGGCATGGACTTGGAACAACATTTTGTATTTTGTCTAATTCATCGTAAATGTGTGACTGCAGCAAAGTCCTGCCCTCAAAAACACACCCTCAGAATTCGTTATCAGGGTGTCCCATGCCAATGTTCCGTGCTCCCAAATCCTTTGAGTAGCTGTCAACCTCTCATTCGAAATATTTTGATAACTTTTCTTTTTTTTCCCCCCCCAACTTTCCTGGTTGCCTCTGGAAACAGCACTTTGGAGGAAGAACAGGGTCTACCCAGCTGTAAATAGATGAAACAAGCATTTGATGAAACACGGAGGATGACAAGACAGCCAGAACTTTAAATACTTTGAAATTAAAGTTTGTGGCTCTTCCATGAAGCTGAAGTTCTGCCTGGATCGCTGTCACCAGTTGAGACATCTCAAATTGCTGGACTCGTGTCAGACAATCCAGATACATTTTTAATGCATAAATCTTTCTGTTTAAATAAAAAGTTTAAACCTCTTGCTGTGCCTTTAGCACACCTCAGAGGTAATGAGGATACCTCCCACGCCTCATCCCACGTGGACACAGGGATCTTCTAGGTCTGACTCTGAAATTTTCATCCCATTTTTCCTAATTGCATCAATTCTGTGCGTGCCCACCCAGCTGTGCCTGTTGGTTGGAAAAGCAGCATTTCCTAGAGGGGTGAAGACACATTTCAGGGTTATGGACTAAATAAAAAAAACTTCTATGTGCTTTTTTCTTATTTAAAGCACTGATCTCCCCGTAAATGCTTCAAATAATTCCAGTTTGCTGCAGGAACTTTGCTTCTTTCAGGTGTGGATACTCCCCCGCCAAAAGCCTCTTTTTATGTGTGTGTGCTCTACATGGAAACGCCTCACAGAGATTTTCAATTTGAGCTGAAATTATAGAGAAAAACCTCAAAAAAACCCCATTGTCTTACAAACTTTGAACTTAAAACAAAATTGAACTTAAACCTCTGGCAGCACTTGGGCTGCCCCTGCAAGGGATGGGCACATAGGGGAGCTGATATACCCTCCACTACATATGGAATTAAAAGCATTTTACTGCCCTATTCCTGCTGTTTCATTTTAAAGCATAAAATTAAAGCTTAATAAACCCCTAATTAGGCTGCTTTGTCGTAAATTATTCAAGAGGCATTTCACATATTCCACAGTCAACTGAATCCCCTCAGTTCTTTGGCACACAAATATCTCATTTCAAATATTTACAGAGGAACATGCCAGAAACCCAGTTCAAAGGAGTTTTGACAAATCAGAAAAGTTTGACTAAAATATAATCCCAAACATATGGTTCCTTTAGCTCATGCAGTTCCTGAGCCCAGCTGAAATTGAGAGCTAATGAAGAATGAGAAAAGAGAGCTGCAAGTTTAATATGAAAATTAAATACTCCATGAAAAGATGAAGTTTCATTTCCACCAAGGAAGAAATTTGTCTTGAGCTCCAGTGGCAGCTTCCAGGGTTGGCTTCCAAAGGGTGCCAGATTTCACTGACGCAGAACTTGACATTACAGACACAGGAGGAAGAGAGGATGTTCTCCAGAAAATGGGATTTGAAATGTGCTTTCTATTTGCTACTCATTTTTCACAGCCACCTCGGATCCAAACCCAAGAAAAATCCCTTAAAACTCAAGAGCTAAAAGCAACAAACAAAGCAATCTGTGGTTTAACAGAAAGTCTGATAATATTTGAACTTGTGGTCATTTTTTTCAGGGAGAAAAGTCAGGCCTCCTTAGTGATAGCTCTGTCCTGGCTGCACATTATTCCGCTGCAACTTTCCCTCTTCACCCTGCCTTGCCGCTTGATGCCCACCACTGCTTTCACCTCCTCACTTCGTGTCCAAACACACAGCAGCGTGTGTCAAAACACAGCTTCCGGAATGAAATCCTCATCTTTTCTTGCAGCATCAATAATTTCCTGCTTCTCTCAGTCACACTTGAAGCTGAGAACTGCACTGGATTAAAAATGTGCTCTAAATCAATGTTCCAAATGAAGGCTCCCAGTAAGCTTTGCAGCCTGTTGGGAAGTAAAACTTTTTGTGCTCTGAATTCAGCAAAGATCCAAACCCACACGAAAGATTTTTTTCCCACATTGTAGAGCTTCACTTTGTTCTGAAAAAGCAAGGAGCTGATGGTTTTGTAGCAGCAGAACAGTGACTTTATAAGGACTAATAAAAAATAGCACCTTTTTCCCTCATCCCATCTCCAGCTGCACTCCGAGCAGGCTGCTTCTGGAGCAAGCTCTCATTCTCACATTATTTATTTCCCAACAGCAGGAGTCCTGTTCAATAATTTCTGTGAAGACTGGATGAAATATGAAATACGTGCCCAGAAATTGAGATCTGCTGTTCCCAAAAGCCAGCAGGGCATTGCAGCTGCGTTTGTGGGTTGTTTGTTTGAGTCTTCCCCTCGGTCCTGAACCTGGACTAAAGAAGATGCAAGTGTTTGCTGGAAAGAAAAGACCACACACACCATGGCTATTAAAAGGCCCAAATCAGTTATGGGCAGCAAACAGCAACACTGGCAGGTGAAAATATGTTATTAAAGGGTCAGTGGGCTTCTGAGCAAACCATTTTCGTGCCAGGTTCCTGTTGTGAATATCAAAAGAAAAAAATTGCTATATTTAGATCATCTCTAGTGCATCTTGAATGTCTTGACTGATCAAGTCGTCAAGTAGCTGTATGAATATAAAATTTGTTCAAAGACCTTTCTGGATGGCACTACAACAAACCTGTGGGCTCTGCTCCCGGTGAGCAGCTCAGGCTGCCAGCCCAAGTTCCATTTGTTCCATTTGTTGTGGGTATTTTGATGAAATTCTGGGATTCAAAGGCTCACATCAGAAAAGAGCATTCAGTTAACTCAGCAGAGCACAGCCCTGCTCCATCTTAGGGTGCTTTTGTACAAGGTGGATTTTCAAGGGAGCAGTTAGAATAAATGAGGTTCTGGAGAAACATGGAATTGTTTCAGCTGGCAAAGACCTCAAAATCCAGGGAGTCCAGCCAGAAACCCAGCACAGCCAAGAGCACCACTAAACCATCTCCTAAATACATCCAGAGATGGTCACTCCATGCCCTGGGCAGCCTTTTCAAGGGCTTGATAACTCTTTTGGTGGAGGAGCTTTTCCTCATGCCTATGAAACTCCCTCTAACCCATGCCCTGGATGCCTGGGTGTGAAAGTAAATCAGGAAGTCATAATTGACTCTGATCACACTTGGTCCAAATGCAGAAAAGCCACTTTAAAATGTTGGCAAACAAGATCTAGTCTCGATAAGAAAACTTGTTTAACAATCGCAGAGTTTTAGGTGAAGATATAACACACTCCAGGGATGAAAAACAGGTGTTTCTGGAGCTGCCTGAGCTGTCAGAGAAACACCAATAACACAAATCAGAGAATCCACTGAACATCCAGTGCAGAGCTGGCACAGAACCCTGCTCAGGAGAGAGGCTGACAGGGTGGAGGGAACACCCCCAGCTCTGACAGGTTCCTTCCTGTGACAAAAAGGGACATTTTACCAGAGAGCAGCAGCATCCCCTGTTCCCAAGGAGAGCGCAGAGTCCAGGAGAAGCAGCTTGGGCAGATCTGTCAAGGCAGAAGGGGCACAAAATGCAACTTAGTCCTTCAGCCAGGACTGCTGGGGGACAAAACATGGTCACAGCTGCGTTAAGTTTATCCTGACTTTTCTCTGCAAGAGCTTCAGAGGGATTCAACTCAAAGGAAATCATAACCAGGGCCCCAAACCAAGAAATCAAGGGAACTGTTCCCAAAGAATTGCACCCCAGCTCAGCTGCACGGAAATGGAGACCAGTGGTCACACAGGACTGGGGATCAGGGTCTCTGATAAACAGCGCTAAAATTAAAAATAGTCATGAGGCAAATTATTCTGCAGTCTCCTCTAACAAGCAATTGAACTGTACAGGATCTATTTAAAATATGTGATGCATTCCTCATTCTTCCCATGGTTCTCCTCTTCCAGAGGGTTTGGGCAGGTTTCAATAAGGGGAAGAGGCACAGATCCACTGCTTGGCTGGATGCTTAAAAAACAGTTTCTGTGTCTTGTTTGCAGTCCCTATGAAACCAGACATACAACTGGGAAAACTCTCCAATTTCCCTACAGCTCAGAAACTTTTCCTCCCTGAATGCAAGATGGCTTTTCCCTGATAAAGCTTATTGCCAGAAAACAGAATTCTTGGCAAGTGCCCACGTAGGGAGCATTTATACTTTCACAAATCCCGTGGTCACAACACAGTTCTCTCTGAATGACAATAAAACTCAGATGCAGCAGAAATAACCCAGACTTTCAGCAGATTGATCTAATTAATAATCTGCTACCATTCTGATCTGCGGTATCAATAAAAGCCCTGAAATGCAAATTAAAAACTAACGGTAGCAGATGAAGGCACAAGCTCAAGCACTCAAAAGTCAAGTTATTTCTGAAGGATAAGACAGGCAATTACTGATTAATATCACAGAGCTCTAAATAGCCAAGCAAAAGCTTTCAAAGGTCAGACTTTATGTTTGTAGAATGAACCCTGGCTGTGCACTCCCTGTGCACCCACTCTTCCCCACTGGTTTTTCAGGTGTATCAGCTCAGAGCACTTTAACCACAGGAACTTGCAACAGGCCCTGAAGGATTCTCCAAAGAGAAAATACCCTTCTTATAGGTATTTACTATTGGTAATTTTTTGCCCTCTTTATTTTCCTTCAGCTTGTCTCTTATTGTCTTTTTCTTCTTCCTCTCTTGTTTCTGTTTCAATGGTCACATAATTCCCCCAGTAGCAGGAAAAAAGGAGACTGGACCAGATGGGGAAAAGAAGGGTGTGCTAGAATTCCAGAGTAGGGCATAAGAGGCAAAATTCCAGGATACAGGCAAGAGGTTTCTGGAAATTACAGCCACTGTTGGAGCTCCCACTCCCTCCTTTCCCAGCTTCCTGGCAAACAGAGAGGTTTTGCCTCGGATCTCATGGAACTGAGCTGTGCTTTCTCCTTCCTGAAATACAACATGGAGCTGTCTCTGTTACCAATAAACACAGAGATGAGAGCTATCATAAAATAAAACGAGATGCTGAACTTTAATAAGGTCTAATTTGGCAGAAACAAACTCTTTTGGGGTCATCTGCATAAATAAATAGAGCAACTAGCTAAATTTAACTTTAGCTTGAGATGAATTACAGCAGCACTAAATTTAATCATATTGTGGATTACTTTGCAGTAACACAGTGGCAGAGGCTGCAGTGCATATGAGGTGTGTTACTTCATACCTCATTAAAACAAAATAGCTTCCAGCTACCGAAACTTACATTTGCATTACTCCCAAAATTGCATTCCATCATGTAATGACGTTTGAAGTGAGTTCAGAACGAATTGCTGTTGTTGGAATGAACTGCCTTCCCCTCGAAAGGAGAGATTGCCCCCGGCATAATTAATCTCCTAGAACATCAGACAATATTTCTCCTCCTCACTGGCAGCATTAATGAGATCTGCTGCAGATGAAGTTGGTGAAATTGGGAATAGCAGCTGCACAAAGCAATGTATTCCTGTGTTCCAGGAGACTTCAACACACCGAACAACAGCGACCTGCAGAATGTAATTATGCAAATATTTTATTCTTTTCATTTAGTTTGAGTTAACTCTATATTAAGCACGCTCTCAAGAGCAAGAACTCGGATGTGAAATGCAATTTTTCTTGTATCAATCTTGTTATCTTTGAATCCTTGTTTGATGACAAGAGACAGAATTATTTGACACTTGTTTGCCATCTTTTAAATCCATTTGCTTTAGTGTGAGGGGAGAAAAGCGAGCTGTCATGCTGGCAGCAGCAGACACAACACTGGGGCAGTTTCATGGCACCTGAAACAGGATTGGCTTTAAAGGGAACTTCTCTGCCATCCAGCAATCTGGGAGCCCAAAGGGGATGTCTGGAGAGTTTCATGAGGGAGACAAAGGTGGTGGAAAAACCAGAACATGGTGGATCCTCTTCTGCTCAAGGGTTACTGGCTCAGCTGCTGCATTTCAGTGGAGCTCCCACTGAATTCTAGAGTCACAGAAAATACACCTGAAACAGGTCTCGGGGAGCCATTTATTAGCTCAGCCCCATTCCAAGGCAGGCCTGTGTCGTACCCGAGTCCTTCTTAACTGGTTTCTACCTAACCTTTCAAACCTCTGAGAATCACGATTCCAAAATCCACTTTGCAGTTCTACCATTGGAAAGCTGCTAACGATCACACGCCTCTCTTCTGCTGTCGTTTAAGCTCAGTAATTCTTGTTCTGGCAGTCATGTGGGAAACAAATTCTGTCCTTCTGCTAAATAATTCCGGGTCATTAGGGCTGAAGATAGCTGGGTTTCTAACCTTTTGTGGTTTGCTTTTAGCTCTTTTCAGATGTTTTTTTTTTTCATTTTTTTAAATACACCAAGACAGCCGTAACTGCTGAGCTGCTGTGCAGAGCAGAGACGTTATTTTCCACATCATCTGGGCTGCAGTCATTTTCAAATGCAACCCAGCACGGCTCCTGTTCTCCTCGCAATAATTTCAAACCGTAAAATCACATTCCATTTACAACCCACTGCAACACCAAAACCCTTTCCTGAAGAACTGGCACCGACCAATTTCTTTTCCCATTCTTGTTGGTGGTGTGGAACTCCCATTCACAGCACCTTGCACGTGCTGTTCTGAAAATCAATACTCATTTTAAAATTACGACTTTGATTTGCAACTGTTATTTTTATATTCGAATGCTATTCTCCAGCACGTCTGTACACCCTCTCAACAGCCATAACGAGAAAATATTTTTAACAACCTCTCCACTCTGCTGCAAGGAAAAGAAACCCCATGAAATAGCAGAGATCTGGACTTACAGAACAGGTCGAGGAACAGGCCCGGGGTCAGGAATCTGATCTGTTTCCCTCCAGTCAAGCTCATCAAGCAAGGATGAGCAACATTCCTTCCAAAAATGCTTGGTGTCATCTGGGAAAATAGGGATAAACAATTCATGTTCATTTTTAGGAATCTTTCTGATATGGATGCAAAACTATACATGCAAGACAATATTTATAAATTGTATGCCATGAAATTATTATGTTTATCTAACAAAGCACAACATTACTGCACCGCCATCTGGGCTGAGCAGGGGAAGAAACACAAAAGTTTTGACGGAAACAGACTGAGACTTTAAAATGATCCAAAATAATTCAAGTTACAGCCTCAGCCTGAGGATTTGGATCAGAAAACCACCCTGCTGGCAGATATTCTCACTCCACATTCTGAGAGTGCGTTGAGGTCGTGCTCTGAGTTCAGGAGAACACTGCACTGGAGGTTTAAATCCATCTCTGCAGAGCTGAATAAACAATATCAGTGAGACCACTGGGCTAAAGCGCTCCCTGAACATGATTTAAAGGGGTTTGCTTAGCAGAGATCCAGACAAATAAAAGGGAAGGGGAATCAAGCCACAATGACTTTCCCGCTGTCAGAAGCAGCACAGAATTACAGAACGATTATCTGCCAAGGGCTGAACAGATGAACACCAGGAAGCTCCTGGTTTTCCTTCACAGCATGACAAAACCTAATGATCCTTCAGTGCTTTTGCTTTATACTGTTATTTTTTCCAATAAATAGCATGAACTTGTTTCTTCTCACCCCCCGAGTAATCATTTATGACAATTTATTTGGAACGACAAGCCACTGTTATTTCTCTGGTTCCTCTGCACGAGATGCACTGGAACATCTTTATCTCCCTGAGTCACGTCCAAAAAAAGTACAAAATTGAAGAACCAGGGCACGAGAGCTTTCCAGCTGTCTGAAGCTTTTATTCTCTCCGGGAAGTTCTGGAGAACTCACACATCAAGTGTGACAGAACGGGAAGATTTGTGGTGTTTGGAAACTTCTCACAAGGAAAGTTTGGGAGTTCAGGCATTTGCAGTGAGGCGGCTGTAACCAGACCATTGCTAAATATTAAAGTGGGAAAAGAAAACAACAACTCAGGGAATCTCAGGTTAAAGCACAGGATCATTGCTGTTATATAAAACAATTTTCTGACTGCCAGACACCCACCCAGCACTCCCTCACCTTCCCTCCCTCCTCAGCTGGAAGGGGAAAAAATAAGATGAGAAATCTTGTGGGTGAAGCTAAAGGTGAGGATATCACTCAGAAGTTACTCTCATGGGCAAACTGGCTTGGGGGAAATTCAATGTCCTGACAATTGCACAAACAAATTAAAAATGAAGGTGAAACACCCCTTACTGCTATGCACAGTCAAAGCTGCTGGCGTTCTGACCAGTCAAAAGATTGTCCCCATTCTGCCCCAGAGAAGATGAGAAAGAACAATTCCTCTCCCTGGTTTTACAGATCAGCCATTGCCGAAAAGCTGTTCTGTTCAACAGGCGCAGGTTTAATTTGGATGTGCTGGGCTGTGCTCACAGAAAATTCACTTATTTCTGATTCTACACAAAGGCTCGTGCCCCTAAAATCACTGCTACACAACGAAAACGTCTACATGCAAATCAGCCATGAATAAATACGAAAATCCCTGTTAGTGGATAGAAATTTTAAAAAGGGAACCTCGCGCTCCTTTCCCATGAGCAAGTGGGAGGGCTGAGGGAGCCACACGCTGCGTTAAAGACACTGTAAAACCTGGATAAATTCATGCTCTTCGGGGGATATTTTCAGACAGCAGCGTTCCTTTCCTGGAGTCCTGAACTCCTAAACAATCTTTGTTGAAACGGAACACGGCGCAAAATGAAGGGAAAAATGAACTGTTATAGGAACTAACTAGGAAGCTGCCTTCTCATAGTCGCAAAAGAACTGTATTTAAGAGCTGTGCTTGAGCAGAAATTGTTCCCACATAATTACCCACGAATTTTCGTCTTGCATTTTGTTGCGTTATCCGCAATTAAAGTCCTGTGCTTAGATAAAGCAAAACAAGATGCTGAGCACATCCCAACAGAGGGAGATGCCGGCAGCTGCAGGAATTCTGTCTTAGCTACATTTCCTCTCGCACAGGTTCTCCACTGCTGACAGCCTCCAACTACAAATAGGAGTTTAAAATGCTGGGATTAGCCAAACACTGATACCTTCCGTTTTCTGAACTAGGAGAAGACAAAAGTTATATTTACTCTTAAAACTTAAAACTTTGAGATTCAAAAAGGCATTCACAAACTGGTCTACCAAGGCCAGGTAAACAGGTCGAAGTCTTTAAAAGTCAACACCTACAAGGAGAGTCTTTCATTTTTAATGGAGAAAATGTAAATATATCCTGTAACCATATTTTACTCATCTTTTCCCAACTAAACAAATTGACTTAATCTTTAGATAACATTATTTATAGCAGGAGTGGAACAGGATTTGTTTTCTCTTTCCTCCCCTTCCCCCACAAACAAAAAGGACAAGCAAATGAAAATTATAATATTGATTTGGCAGGAATCTTGCTGTGTTTTCATTTTTGGATCTAGCACAGAATGTTTTCTCTTGTTTAGTATTACATACCCCATGAAAAACTAGAACAATCCAAATCTTTAACTGAGTATAACAGATAATCTAGTCCACTGAGATGAGAAAAATTTAATTTCGTATATTGCAGGAAAGCAATATTTTCTTTCTTGAGGCCACATGATGCCCACAGGACACTTGCCCTGAGACAATGTAAAGTCCTTCTAAGTAACACTGCAGAGCTGAGCTTTTCCTCAGGCATTTTTCAGCTGGATTTTCCCTTAGGGTGAGGGGCAAGGAGCCAATAATCAGAAAATGCAGCAGAAACTGTACCAATAGAAAGACAAAGGACGGAAAGTTGGCTGCTCAGATGAGGCATCAAGAACACACTGATAATAATTTTTTCTAATGATCATACATCCTGTGAAAAATAAAGGAGCTGTACTCCAAAAGACTCTCTTTAAACATCACCACTCGCCCTGGGTGTGTGGTTTTTAGTCTGAGAGGAAAGAGACACTGCAGAGACGAACTCCAAGCACCAGAGTCACTCTTTGGAGAAACCTTTCCTAACTGACTGGAAAAGCTGCTCACTCAAGCACCTTTAAATTGCTCGTATCATTCAAAATAAGACCGAAGTTGAAAAGAGAGTTATTATTCTTGAAAAAGATCTGTATTTAGCAGTTTGTCTGTCCATATTAAGAAGGCTATCTAGTAAATATATAGTAAACTACTCCTATGGTATAGAAATGTTATTCTAGTTATGTCAAAACTCTAGTTGTGGTCTAAGAAAAACCAATTTTGGAGGCCTGGACTAGAAAAAAAAATTGTATTCGTAGAAAAACAGGAGCCATAAGCTGGAAATACACAGCGTATTGGGGTTGGTGGGGCTGGTTGGACAAATCCAAAGGGAAGAGGAAGGCAGAGAAGGCAGAAGACAAAACACCTGACTGGAGTGGCTCCAGACAGCCCCACCTGCACCTCAGCTGCCTCCACACCCCCTCTGCTCCTTGTTCCAGCCCCAGAAGTCTGAGCCCAGAAAGAGGAACCTCATGGTTTTAAGCCACCCTGGAGCTCTGCTTTTATTAGGGGATTGTTCCTGGTGATCAGCTGACTCTGTTCTATCCTGGTGATCAGCTGACTCTGTTCTATCCTGGCAGATACCAGGCTGGAAAAGTCTCTCTCCTTGGGGGCTGAGCTGGAAAATCAATTTCCTTGAGTTCTGAGCTGGAGCTGGAAGAGAAAGAAGATTTGGGATAATCTTTCCTGACTGCTGCAGCCTGGCCTTTCCATGATTTGTGGCACAGGACCTGACCAACAGGGACTTTATCCAATTCAGCTGCTCAGTGCTGAAGCTGATCCACCGCAAGAATCTAAAACTCTGCAGAGCTTGCTCTCCACTCCTCGTGATGCACATTGCTCCTACCCAGGTCTGGAGACAACTCAGATTTTAAGAAAGGGGTAAAAGGCAGAAATCAGATCCCCCAGGCACAGTAGATTCAGCTTTCCCTGCAGCCTGGTCCAAGGGGAACAGCAAAACCCACATTCTGACTGCTGAGAGGTATTCCCAAAAAAAACCAACCCACAAATCACACGGAGGGAAATTCAGCAAGAGGCTCTGAGACAGGAAATAAGGCTTGAGAGGGATAATGAAGCCAAAAAAATGCACAGGAAAAACGAGGAGCACTGAAAAGCAGCACGGTGACAGAACAAGGGTTTACAGACTCACGTTCTCCAAACTCACTGCTCTTTTGCATGAAGGGAGTCCCTGAGCTCAAGGTTTCAAGGGCAGCAGTTAGAGACAACTCTAAAGCATGAGAGTACATCAGAAAACTGAGGCCTTACTCTGAACCATGCAAAACTCGTGACAATTTACTGTAAATAAATTTATCTCAGTATTATTCTCCTAAATAACTCCATTTTTCTTTCTAAAAGCAGCAGCTTTTACCAAACAGGGAGTGCTCACATGCACACACACACACACACACAAATGGAGCAGGCAGCTTTATTTGGAGCCTTTTCAGGCTGCTTTGTACGAGTTCTGCCTGTTAACTTTGGCTGTTTTGGTTTTGCTCACCCAGCAGGGATGTGGTCACTCATATTAACACCAGCACAGGGCAAGCTGGGGGCCAGGCCCTATTCAGAAAAGAGTGACAAGGGGACACTGTCATTCACACAAAAGTGGCTTCAAAATGGAAACGTGCGAGGAAAAATATTATGGAAGCAAAGCCAACAGCACAGAATCCAGTCTCTATAACAACAAAAGACGTGAAAAGAAAGTCCACACCGTGTTCTTGCTCTGCCCTCTCTCCACCCCCGGTGAAACAGCAGATTTCTGGTGCCATAACACAACATCACTTCTACTGCTGCCCTTAAACCTGCTTTGCCAGCAGCTAGAAAAGTGCCATTAGCACTGAGCAGAAATCCTGAATAATTGGCTGGTGAAGGGGAAGAAGAAAACCCCTTTTTTGCGGCTGTACACAACCAAACTTTAAAATCCTCCTCACAGCACTGCAACCACAGCACCACCACCACCCCTTGTCTCCTGTCTGAGCAGGCCCGCCAGTGCCTTGTGGGAAGAGTGACATGGAATTCATTTTATTCACTTTGCACAGGACACTTTGGAGCACTAGAACGGGGGAAGAGTTTAAGTAATGATCAGGCACTTTGTTTGTGCTTGGTGAAAGGAAAAAAAAAGCCGAGATTCCTTCCCACCATCAATTTCCCTGACAGCCTGTCTTCTCTCCGTGTTATCTCTTTCAGCCTTTTATGAGGAAAGCTTCAGTGAAAGATGCTTCAGTTAAAGGTTGCCAGTCCCTGCAAAGAAAAGCATCACCTGGGACCAGTATAGAACCTAAAAATATTACTGGAGGCTTTTGGGCTGCTTTCTTTGTGAGTGGATATGGGGGAAAAATACGTCTATCAAGACCTTTTTTTTTTCCCCGCCTTTAATAATTCTGCCTAGCCTGACAAATACATTTTCAGGCTGCATTGATATCAAATGAACGTGGGTCTATGATTGCAGCAAGCAGGCCTGGCTTGCAGCAACGAGGACGCCGTTAATAGACTCCTGATGGAATTCCTGCTCGTTTCTTCTCCCTCATTTGTGATAAAACACTGAGCTCTCGGTCCCCACGAATCTGAAACGCGGTGCTGTGCACGAGCCAGCTCAGACAGCATGCCCAGGGTTCTGGCTGTGCGCAGCAGAGAATTAATTTGAGTCCCTCCTAAAAGCCAAAAGTATGGCCTGAAGTTAATTTGACATTTTGGCACACAATAGACTATGTTAATGTTATCAAGAACAATTAATTGACGTAAAAAATCCTTTCTGCATGATGAATATCAAGATTTGGGGGATATTTGTTTCATACTTGCTAGTAGGAGAACGGAATAAATAAGGGGGGTTTCTGTCTTGTTTATTCTGATAGATATGGAAAGCAAAAGGGTTGGGAATTGTTTAAAATTTTAATAGGGTACTTCTAAAAAATGTAGATATTCCTGAAGATATTAATTTGCTCACTTCTTCTTCCACAATACAAATGACTAAAATATTCAGATTTGTGCCCCGAGTAATTTGTGGAAGAGCAGAGATCTGGAGCTTTTGTTAAGCACTTCTGCCTCTCATTTCAGTAAATTACCAGCCAAAACTAAACAGCAATTATTGGAAATTATGCCTAAAAGTCTTTTGGGCTCACTGGATTGCAGTGAGAAGTTTTCACTGATAATTTCATGGCATTATTTCCTTTGACACCACGGCTTCCCAGTGAGGCTGAGCAGGCAGCACCTGCACTACCAACATTAAGCTCCTTATGTTCTAAACCTTCCGTTTTCCAGTCCTTCTGTGTTTCAGCGAGGAACAAAAAGCATGAGTCCACATTAATATCTCAAAAAGGAACCGAAAGAGAAGAACACATTTCTCCTTTTTGTGGGCCGCTTTTGTCAGACCCTGTATTTAAGATAATAAATAATATAATAATATATATAATAATATAATATTTTAAAAACTACTATATATAATATATATTATACATATAAATATATATTATAATATTATAATGTATAACAAAATAATAAATAATACAATAAGATAATAATAAATAAGATAATAAAGATAATCATGAACACAGACACCCCCCTCCATCCAAGAGGGGACCACAGAACTCCTCAAAAGACCATTTTCCCTTTGAGATGCATTTCTCCATCTCAAAACAATGTTCTGCAATCTCCTCTTCCTTCACTCACACCAGACAGCTTCAATTATAAAACCTGCTGAGATAAGGTCTCTGCTTCATGGGCCTAATGAGCACTGGAAATGATGCACTGAAATAATGGATATTGGACACAGAACAGTTATTTGTTGTGTGATTTCCATCACCTCTTACTCCTTGGATGTTGTTTCCAAAATGCAGTAGCTTCTAACGGAAAACTATTGATATGATACAATTTTTAACTCTCCAGAAACCAACCTGAAGTGTTCATTTAAAAGGAGGCTTTGTTTTATAGCGTTATGTTTGAAGTTAGTTTGAAATGTAGAATTTTCAATTCAGATTATATGCCTATAAAAATCACTTGGACAAAATAATTTTTTTCTTCTTTTAGTGATCTATTGCCAAAATAAAACTCTGCAGTAGGAGGATGATACCTCAAGTTTTAAAAAGGGCACAAATAACAGTGATGGGAAATGCCCTGTAAATGTTTTCATGGCAAAAATAGCAAATTATCGTTCAGCATGAAGGTAATGCCAGAGGGAGTATTGGACTCAGAGCTCACGTGGACAGGAAGAATCACGTCCAGTAGCAATTCTGGAATTGCATTTTAAACCTGCAGTTTCTCCATTTCCCCTAAATCTGCTTGAGCAATAAATATTTTCTCATCCAAGATAACTGCTGGACGACAAATTGAACTTCTGCTCTCACCTGGGGTCAAACCTCTTGGGCTCCCTGGCTAAGAACTCCAAAGACACTGCTGGAATTGGCTAATGAATTGTTTCTGCAAATATAAATGGGTGAATGGAATAGCAACTCCTATAAACACGTTTTAAAATCTCTGCCATCAGCTCCTTATCTCCTGTCATGTTCTGTCTCTCTCTGACCATTTTTTGTCAATGCTTCTGGAAATAAAAGGAGGAACTGGATGCATCCAGGTCTTTTACTTGTGGAATTGTAAGAAAACTGCACAGGAAGAGGGCACTGGGAATGTGCTAAGCCAGGGATGCCAGCTAACACACCCAAACCCACCCTTTGGGATATTACCTTGGATTTAAAGCTTTGCCACCTCCAGCAACCATCACAGAATATGAAAACAAAAACCTCTAAAACTGTGAAATAAGTTTTGAAAAGATTTCATACCTTTTTTTTTTTTTAAGTCCTAATTTCCAACCTCTCTTGTGTAACAGAAAAGCTGGAATTTTTTTCTTTAAACAGCAAAGTCAGGTGGAAGTTGATTTCAGTTCAATTCAGTCCTTTACAGCTGGCCAACAACTGAGTCAGCCTCAGCACCTGATGTCATCTTTACTACAAATGACAGCAAGAGGTCTGGTGGACTTAACCTGCAATTGAAACAAATGAATTTATAAGTTTTAAAATCCAGCTTTTGATAACCCCCTAAAAAGGATCTAAATGTCCTGAATAATTCTGTCTCAAAGATGGAGAAAAGTATTGGGGTTTTTTCCTAAGTTATCTTGGGAGCTGGCAGAATTCAAGTCACCTGCGAGGAACCCTAATTTAGGTGCTTGTTTTGCAATAAAGTTGAAATAAACAACTGTTGCCAAGTACAAACTCCTGGTACAGGCTGTGCAAAATTGCTTCCTGTTCACAGAAGTCTGCCACAGTGCAGAGACAGCACCTGACACAGCTGCCTGGCAAAGTCTTTGCACTAGAAATGGTCCTCAAAAATATTCCACAGGAAACACTCGAGCCTTGGGCATCCTTCTGCCTCCAGCTGAGCATCTTTGGCCCCGGAGGTGCCCTCAGTGAGCAGGTGCAGGGGTGCTCAGCCATATAAAATCTCCAAACCCCTTCACTTCAGCAGCACGAGGAAATACTGAAAAATCTTCTGTGGGGGAAGACAAACACCAGCAGGGCTGGAAATGGCACCTGCAGCCCTCAGGTTTAACTAATCTGTCTGTGAGTGAATTAAAAATGAAAAGAATTTCATCGTGTGCAGCTTTGAGTACTCTTTTTCCATGCACAGAGAGAAAATCCTTGAGGCAATGGGTACAAAAGCAACAGATGATGTAAGAAATCACAGGAATGGGGGGGAGAGAAGCTACCAAAATCTCAGGAGGAGCAGGAGACTGAGCTAAGCGTGATGATTAATCGAGCTAGAACTATTTTACTCCTGCCTGGGCAAAAAAGGTGAATCTGGATGCTTCCTCAGTTACCTTCTCTAGCACCCAGTGGGATTATGGAATCAGGAACACGCCTGAAAGAGGTCCCAGACCAGACTGGGCTGTGAAGCAACAGCTTCTCATTTTCTCAAGCACAGAGAGAATGTTCCTGAGTCACCTCCAAGAATCACTAATGGTGACCCCTCACTGATGGCTCCGCTGTAAGGGTGGAAGTTCCCAAGCAGGGAAAGCACCCTCACACCGACCTTCCTGCAGAGCAGGTAGGGCACAAACTGATTAAATAAAACCTGTTCCTGTGGACCAGCTCAGTGCTGAAATCAGCCAGCACTCCACTGCGATTCCTTCCAGCACAGGAGGGGATCCCCAAAGGATTTGTTGGCTCCTTGTGCACTTCAAACAGTGCCATGAGGGGGAAAATGGAGGCTGGCTAAATATCTTGGCCAATAAACTCACCCAAACCCTCACCAGGTGTTTGCCACTGTAGTTCTGCCAGAGTTGTGTAGCTGAAATAGGGACGGTTCCCACATCCCATCAAAACAATTTATTGCTGCAGTGAATCTCTCGCTGTGTCTGCAAGGGACACGTGTCTCTCCTTATCATGGGAATATGCTTGTACACAAATTTAATCTGGCATGACCGCAAACCTGGGGAACTCTGGTGATGCCCTAGAACTGCTCTGCAATCATTTATTGATGTTTTAAGGCAGAAAAGGAGATGTATTTATCATAAGTAGGCACCCAACTGCCAAGTCAGGGCCTTTAAACGTGTTTATTTCAATATTTTCTGAAGTCTCTTTTCAATAGCTAGGATTTCTCAGCTGATGTTCTTCCTGGCTATTTGAAATTGAAGTAAAGCTAACAAGCTGAGCAAATATCTGAGGCCTGCCTGCCCTTTCCCTGGAGAAAGGATTTTTCATTCTGTGTATCGCTCACAAATCACTGCAGAGCTCGCACAAAGTCAGAACCTGGGCTTATCGCGGCAAAGGTGAAGCAGATTTGGTTTTGATTAGAAGAGAGATACAGACCCACCTTCAGCGCCCTGGGTTAACAACAGCAAAGTCACACTTTCCAAAGTCAGGAGATTGTGGAGCACCTTCAGCTTCTGCTCGGATCCAAAATAATTCAAAGGTATAAAGCAAATTACCGTGTTGGGTCGCAGAGGGAAAATTAGGAAAGAAGTGCACAGCACCGGGAAACGTTCCCTGATTTAAATTATCTCATATCTGCACAAGGTGCTGCGTGCTCAGAAACCCAAATACCTTGGATATTAAACAAAAAAAGGGCAAAAAAGGAAGCATTTCACAGCGGTTATTTCTGTGATTGGATTGAATTACTGCCAGTGGCTGTTGCTCCCCTGCACATACCCACAGGAGTAGTGGGTCACCACTGTTTTATTCCGTATTTTACCCAGTACTCCCCAGCTTCACCAGTGTTTGCTCTCCAAAATGATTATTACAAAAGAAGAGAAAATAATTTTTAAAAGAGATTTGTTAAAGCAATCTTCATGATGTCTCAGGTGCATCTATAAAACTACTCTAAATTTTCCAATCTTTTTCATGTACACACGAGTTTTCACTTTTGTTGTTCATTTTTAATAGCACAGATAGATCTAAAAATCTAGTTATTCAGCTTATAGAACTTAGCATGATACCACTGTAAAACAACCTAGAAGGACCAGAAATATTTTTCTTTAAAAAAAAATTGTCTCATTGCAAGACACCATAATTTATAAGCTAAGGAAAATCATGCTGAGGAAATGTAAGAAAATAGTAATTAAAAAAAAATGAGAATTTTTAGTAAGTTTTTCCATTCATTTCCAAACCAGCAGCTCAGTATCTTGCAAAATATGTTTTGGTCTGTGGTAAAGAGCCAGAGAATTATGGTCATATGGTATTCCTGATCTGCAGTGATAATAACAAAATGTTTTCCACCAAAATCACAGGAACAGCACAGCCACAAACTACTGGCAAAACGCAGGAAAGAGAAATACAAAACAGCACATGAGGAATTAGAGAAATAAAAAATCTTTCTCATTTGTGTTTAGGTGGACATCTCTGCAGTCGTAATAAATGAATTCTTTCAGAGGAACATCCACATTGCTGCACTGTGTCTCGGTTACCAGAATTGATGGGCAGGCTGACTTACACACGGAAGGAATGGAGCTTTCACTCACCAATAAAGCAAAGTCCGTAACTGAACGGCACTGCAGTATCCATCTTCTTAAGTGGAGTCTCTAAAACCTGTATTTTTAAATCAAAAAATGAAACTGTGGGTTACAAAGAAACTGTTGCACCCTCGCTGCAATAAAGCCATTTTTATTAGGAATGCATCATTCACAGTGAATCACAGGGTTATGACAGGGAAATGACATTACAAAAAAAAACAAAAACAAAAACCAAAAAAACCCCAAAAGCAAGAATTTGGATTTGCTTATAATCATGCTTTATGAAGAAATTTACTGAATTTAGAAAGGAGAAAGCTGTATGAAAACACAAACAAAACTGGGAAGTCATTATTGCCCTGAAAGGAAAGGTTTTCTTAAAACAGTTCAGGAAAACCTGAATCTCTTTAAATGAGCAGCTCAGCAGGGCGGAGCCATTGACGGGTTGCATTCATTTTCTGAATGCTACACGGGTAGGATTCATAATCTTAAAAAAAACCACAAAAAAACTCCCAATGTCCTAGAGGAGAGTTGGAAACTGAGGACAAAACTTAATTCAGTTTTATTTCACAGTTTTACCTGCGTGACCACGACCGCAGAGGCCACAGCAAGAGCCGTTGTCGCCCTTTCCGAGCTCATCCACGCTCAGCCCTTCCCCATCCATCCTGACTCCTGTCCCATTAAACATTTAGGATGCAATTATGGGAAACTGCTCCCTGAGACAGAGACAGGGAGAGATGATGGATTGCAGCTCGAGGGGATGGCCTGAAGCGTGGGGACAAAACTCCCGTACGCGGAGGAGGGCGGGACAGCCCAAATATCCAGGTGTGGATCCGTATAAAAAAGGATCAATTCCAGCTGAACTGGAATTTATTCCTTAAAAGAAGCATTTCAAATTATTTGGCCCTGCTTTCGTATTCTAGAACCATTAAATGCAATAGCTGTTAAAGTTCATTCACTGTTTCTCACCTTAATTGATTTCCTTTCTCATTTTTCACTCTTATTTTTCAAAACCTCCTCAAAAGAGGAATCTAAAAGCATCAATCTTCTACATTTAATCACATTTAATCCCTGAACTGGTGATATCCAGAAAAGTAAAAATGGAAAGGAAGCAAAAAGGGAACCCCCCAGATACACAGTTTATTGTCTTCCTAAGAGAAACAAAGCACAGAAGAAAATAGGAGAAAATGGAAGATGAGTTGCTCTGAGGGAAGAAATCAAAACCCTTGGATAATAAAATCTCTGTTTCATTAATTAATCTAAAATTTATCTCAAAAACGCTTTTCTGTTTATAGCTTGTCCTTTTACCTTTCTTATTGTGAATTTTCTGCCAGATCCAAAGGAAATTCCCAAGGTTCTGGCGAGGTAATAAACACTCAGAGGTGCTGACTTGAACTATTTTATGGAGGGGAGCCAAGGATTTTCTATCAATGGGGGTTCCAAGATTGTTGCAACAATTTTGCCACATCCCCTTCTCTGAAAACATCTGTGTGGTCTCCAAAGAACTGCTAAGCGGGTAACAATAATTTAAATTTACCAGTAGAGGAACCAATGTGCAGGGGACACAGTCGGCAGGACAGATCTGCTTTGGGCCTCCAGGAGAGACTAAAATACACCTCCACTCCCTCAGCACCTGCCCACTGCATTCTCCAAGGCAGAAATTAAGAAATTTCCAAAAAAGCATTTTCATTGTTTGGAAAATGTTTAAGTCTCTGACGACAGCACGATCAAGAACCGAAGTTAGGAATCATTAGCACTGTTTAAAAAACCTGAGTGGAAACACAAGTTCAGAATGTTAAGAGGCCTAATCATTAATTTCTGGAACTAAAAATAACATTTGACCTGAAAAATATTCCTGGGAGATGAAATTAGCGTAGATTGCTTTCTAACAAATTGCTCGTGGACGAGGCTTTTCAAGCCATTTATACACATAAGACTCCTCCAGTGAATAATCAAATTTACAAATGTGCAAGCAAATCTTCATAAATATGCAAAAACAGGTCCTTGTACAGCATCAAAGTCCCACTTTGGTGGTTATTAAATCATCACCCAAAAAAGAACGCTGGAAGAATTTCCAAGTGGCAAACGTTGATCATGTAAAACCATCAAGCCCTGGCACAAAACCTGTGTTTAGGTGCTGTAATGTCATTATGGTCGTGTTTTCCCACTGAACCACTGGCTAATTCCATTTACAGATTAATTGTTCTCATTAAGCAAGAAGCCATTAAGTATTTTCGGTATTTTTTTTTAGTAGCAAACAGCCCCGTAATCTACTTACCGAACACTGCTCAGACTTGGGTGATAAAATTATTCATTTGCCCGCGGGATTTTCTGAGATGCTTCTCACAAATCCTGAAGTAGTTTCGCAGCCAGCAGGAGGTGAGGGGATGGAAGAGCCACTTTGCAAATGGGGAGCTGCCACCTGCAGAAGTTGTGATCAAAAAGTGCCTTTTAATTCCTGGATCCAATTTAAAGGCTTTCCATGGGGTTTTTCAGAGTAACTCTTCCCACGTAAAACTACACTGAACATTTCCAATGCTTCTGGTGCTCCTAGGAGTGCTTAGAAATCAGATCACTAAACCCCAAAGAACACAAAAATTGCAGTCACTCAAAGTTGTCGTGGGTTTTTTTTGTTAACAGCACTTTGTGAGCCATCAAAAATATCCTCTAGAATGGATTTTTGATTTTTTTGTTTGTTTGCTTAATTTTGCAAGCTTTTTCAGGCATCTGTTTGAAGCTAGAACTTGTTAAATTCTGTGGTCCCGAGTCACCCACTTCCTGTGAGTGTCCTGGCACGCCTGGGATGTTGCAGCACAAGCACCAGGATCACGGGCAGGAAAATCTCCTCTCCTTCTTTTCTCCTTTTTTTTTTCTCCTTCTCCTTGTTCCCACCTTTTGGGACTGATTGAGGGAAGCTCCTGCTCAGCTCCTGCAGCTCCAGCCCCCAGCACACGAAAAGCCTGAGGAGGTTGAAGCTGCTAACCCAACATGTGCAAAGTGCAATTTTTGGAAGCCTTGGAAGTTGGTTAAATTCAGGGTAGTTTCAGCAAATGCCACATTCCTGATTCCCTGCCAGATTTCCAACCCTGGTCCAAATTATTAACACAGCGAATTTCTCTTCAGCTTAATACCAGTGATTTTTTGACTAGCATTGTTCTCAAAAGTACAGTCATTTTAACTGGAAATTTCTATGTTATTTCGAAGAAAACATCTTGGGAAAGGGGCAAAAAATTATCTGCCCAAGAAATTCGGGTCTGACAAGGCTACGAGCACACCACTGCCTTGCCCATAAGCATCAGCAGCACTTACATCCATAAAATACAGGTGAAATAGGTGGGGAAAGCCTTGAGCAGGGTCGTGAGCAAGGAATCCAAATGAGCCAGGACAGCGCTGTCAGGATTGCAGGGTTACTATTATTATTATTATTATTATTATTATTATTATTATTATTATTATTATTATTATTAAAGAGTCACCGTGGATTGTTCATCTGTTCCCACTTTGCTGTGATGAAGCTAATTTTATAGGGTTTTGGTCCAATTTCCTCTTTTTCGGGCCCTCTAATTGGGTGCAAAGGAATTCCAGGTTTATGACAGGGCTCCAAGTGGTTCGTTAGTTAGAGAGGAAATCTGCTCGTTCCGAGGGGGAGCACAAACTCCGGGGCTGCTTCCAAACTTATTCCCCTTCACACCAGGGGGGAGGGAAGCTTCAAAGAGCTCTGCCAGCCAAATACAACAGAGACATGATATTAATTGATCTGCAAGGGCCAATATTCAATATTTTTATGATGGGAGTTATGGCTCCGATTTTTTTTCAGTTCAGGGTTTAATGCAATCTCCGGCCAAGTGATGGAGCTGAGCCTCAAACGTCACAGGAGGCACAGCCCAAAGACACCAAGACGGATGAGGAGGTGGCAGAGCAATTTCTGGTCTCGCTGCTTCTTTTCCCACCTCCACTGGTGGATAAAAGCATTGCTTTAGTCCTAATTTAATGTTCTTTAGCTTAAAGCAGCTCTAGAATGCCTCAAAAAAAAAAAAAATTCAAGAAATGACTGACAATTAAATCTCAAACTCTTTCTTTCTTGGCAGTTCCTAGCTGGCAAATGCTAACTCCTCATCCTGCTTATGCGTGATACACTGAAGTTGGAAATTTGTGTTTATTATCACCACACTCACATCATCTTTTATGCTAGAAGTAAACAGTATGAGTGTGGCATTTCACAGATCAAAACCAAAGTCAATAGGCATTTTCATTTGGAAAATAACATCAATTAAAACAGTTAACTCCAGCTCGACAAAATAAAAAAATTAATGGGAAATACTGAAAGGGATTTCCATTTAAACCTAATTTTACATTTTCTAATTGAGACCCTCTTCTATAAATTTCTTCCTTCCCATCTCTTGAAAAATTAGGTCACAGGGTTATTTTAGGAAATTCCAGCATAAATGGCTACTAGGTCTGTATGCACCGCCAGTGCTCTTGCAAATCAATATAAATGCAGGATGCAGCCAATAATCTAAAAAGCATCTTTTCAGACACCGTAAATATTAACACTGAAATTAATCCTACACTTATCTAACAATAACAGGTCTGAATTGTCCTACGCTGCCGTCAAATTGCGCTTTTTGAAGGCTTTCATGTCCCCACAAAGCTTCTGATGGCTGTGATTTGTAGATCACCCCCTGCCACCGTCACATGGTGACGTGATGTTCATAATAAATATTTTGCCTGCTGTACTGGTTGTTGAACTTGGTTTTGTTCTATGACTTCCTGTTCTGGAACATTAAATGTAGATTTTAAAAAAAACCAAACTCCAGTTATTCCTGTGTTAGTTGGAAGATTGTTATTATTTTAATTGCAATCTGATGTTCCTTCTCCTCAGCAGAGATGTTTAACTCTACTCAGGGGAAATGGAGGCTCTCCACAAAAAAAAAGTTTTATAAGAACGTTGAAGAATCCTCTGCACTAAGTGAGGGTAGAAGGAGGGGAAACAAAATCCTGTCTGCTCCTGCACACTCCTCAGCTCTCATTCAGTGTTCCTGTGCAGCAATTTAAACATGAAATATAACTGTGCCAATCCACACAGGCCTGTAAAGGACAATCTCCATAGGGAAACAGAATTATCTGGGGGAGCTGAGACTTAAATACAGAATTAATCACAAACAAATATGTTTAACAATGTTTAACAATCTATCCTTGCTTTGAAAAAACAAATTCAGGTATGCAACAAATTCAACATTCAACAGACCTGTAAGTTTAACAGAGATGTCCAAAAGGTGAACAGCATAAGGTGTCGACCCTTTTCTGTTGTCAATTCACAAGCTGATAAAAATGAAACTCTACTCTTTACATTGCTGAAATATTCTAAATCACATTTCAGGGGGTATTGCACACTTCCAACAGTTTCTGGTTCCTTTTTATTAATAAACCGACTTAAAATAAAATAAATTTAGGCCTTAAAATGCTGCATTTAAGGGGACCTATTTGTCTAAACTTTCTAAATTGCTCTTGTAACAGTTTAAACACCATTGCTTCTTTTCTGGTCGTCATGATTGTGATAAGAAATGTTCATGTTTTCTTTTGCAAGTGCCTTTCATCCACTGAAAACTACCTGGAGCCTCCTCTGAGAATTCTCTGTCAGTTCCTCCCACCCTTAATGTGCTGTTAAAAGCACCCAGAAGCTCCTCTGGCTTGGATCTGCCTGAAGTTCTCAGCCTCTGTGATCACTTTAGGAGAGAGAGACCCAAATTCAGTGCAGCCCAGAGCTCGGAGTGTAAAAATCACCATGCACAGCATCAGCAAAGACTCCAAAGCAGAAGAGCCAGGTTTGGACAGAATGAAACCCCAGAGAAGGAATTGGAAATCCCTGGAGAAGTAATTTTGAAGGAAGATCTCAAAGGCTGCCTTAGAGGTTTAGAGATAAACAGCAGCAGGGACGAACTCAGGTGTGGCAATTTTTTTAAGACAGCACCATAATTCCATGTCTGTCTTACCCAACGATTCAAGCAATAAAATATCTCACAGGGATTTGGGCAGTGAAGGAATTTTCTGCTGTGCTGAACTGCACATCCCTGAGAAACCTCTTTTGGGAAACTCATAAATAGGAAAGAACGTATTACTTCCCTTAATTTGAGGAACATTACATCACCTTACATCCATTCAAAAGGCTTTGTTTCACTTTTGACCCAGTCCAAGAAAAGCTTTTCCAATCCAATTCACAGCTCTGCAATTTTGACACCTGCAATGAACAGATTGAAAAAGAGAATTTGCCAAGATACGGCAGTCCCAAACACAAAACAACCAGTATGATATGGGAAGAAATCATCAGCATGACAGAAAAGAGCGGCTGGGAAATCTTGGTTCTAGACTCAATGACAGCCCTGTGGCTGTTCCAGGTAACTGATCCGTGATTCCAGCAGGAAGCAAAAAGAAAATGCTTAACCTGTTGCTACAGAGGTTCTGAGAGGACAAAACACAGAGGACAAAATCTAGGAAGAAGATCCTGAATGGATCTAAATGGATCTGATTTCATGCCCAGAGGGAAGAATGCAAAGGTCTCATACAATCAAAAAAGACAGAAATCTGGAAGCATTAATCCACAGCCCAGCAATGCAAGACATCCTTAGAACTGTTTTCTTTCCAAAGGATATCCCCCATTCTATACTTACACAGATATTTCTGCATCCGTAGGAGTCTTCAGAACACTTCATGCACAAATCACATTTTCATTCACAGGCATGATCAAGAATTAGCAGACCTAAGTCCTGGTGATACATGTCATTCTGAGCAAGTGCTTTGAAAATGTCAAACGATGCACGTGCTAAATTAGAACGGCGGGAAATTATTTAGGGAAAGAAGGAAGGAAAGAAGGAAAGAAAAAGAAAGAAAGAAAAGAAAAGAAAAAGAAAGAAAGAAAAGAAAAGAAAAGAAAAGAAAAGAAAAGAAAGAGAGAGAAAGAAAGAAAGAAAGAGAGAGAAAGAAAGAAAGAAAGAGAGAGAAAGAGAGAAAGAGAGAAAGAGAGAAAGAGAGAAAGAGAGAAAGAGAGAAAGAGAGCAAGAGAGAAAGAGAGAAAGA
>VYZT01007221.1:0-15868 GCA_013400735.1 Pomatostomus ruficeps | reverse complement strand
AGAAAGAAAGAAAGAAAGAAAGAAAGAAAGAAAGAAAGAAAATAAATAAATATAGAACAATTTCCACGTATTTGCTCAGAAGAAATGCTTTGCAGGTTTAATATGCATTGCTGATGAACCGCTCCGGGATTGGGAACACTCTGCACATCTGCATTCCAGTCATTCTTTGTGCTCCAGCATTTCCACAAACTGCAGCTGTAGCTACCGGGAGGGCTGACACACCGTGGGAAATCTCTGCCTTGACATTTTCTCTCTGCTATTTCCATGGCTGCTATTAAGCTGTTCAAGGCTCTGCTCCGAGCAACCTTCTCCTCGCTCCCTAGGAAAAAATACAATTCATTACCTTCCCCAACCATCATTAAGTTGTATTTCGATTTACGTTTCTGTTTTGGAAAAGGTCAATCCAAGTCACACTGGGTTTGGATTGCAATCCATCCAAACAGAGCAGCCCCACTACAATTCCAGCACTCTGACACCCACGAGAAACTGCGTCCCATGTTGAATTTTGGGGTCAGCAGACGTCCTTTCCAAGCCCACTTTATCACACACCCTTTTCATCCCAGATCCTCATCAAACCGTGTGGCTCAGAGCTGTGCATTGCCCACATCAGGTGAGTGGTACTCAGCAATAAGTTCACCTCCTGTGGCAGAACCAGCTTTACTTATATCACCTGGCATGCTATTGAGCACAGATATCCACAGATCGATGCTCAGATTTCATAATTGTGGGAATGTTGTGGTTTAGGACCTACTAAATCAGTTTCCTGTTGTTTGCCTGTTTGTTTAACAGATGAATTCCGAAACACAGGGCATTTCTAGTGCCTCAGTTAATGCATCACTTACAGCAAGACATTAACAGAGGTACTGTCAGCACTGCATGGTCTATAATTTTGACTGATTCCTGCAAAAAAGTTGTAGTGATGGAATACCAACAAGAAATTCTCAAATAATGGTGATGGAATTCTTGGAAAGAACTTACCCACTGACTTGATAATTCATCAGATATTAACAATATCAAACAGTTGAATCGATATGTGTTATCCTTACTGCAGGCTAAAATTTCCAATCCAAAAATTAAAAAAAAAAAAAAGGCAAAAAGAATTGATACTTCTGGTGTCTTGCACCATGAGATTCACCTGGCCAAATGCGGATATCTAAAATGGGAAAAAAAAGTTCTACTTTAAAAAAAAAGCCTCCATCTCTCCTCTTATTTTCAAGTTCTGTTAATAGGCAGCAGGGGAAAAAAAGGAAGACGTAAATTAACCATATCTTAAGAATCTTTCTTTCTTTTCCTTATCTCTGAAGGGAGCTGGAGGCGATGGGCTTAGACAGAGATATCAGACCCAGACATCACCGGCATCAAAGGGAGGTGAGAGCAAACACAGCGGGAGATCCTGTTCCAGGATTTGTCTTGGCGAGGTGAGCAGGGCTCTCACATTGTGCAGCTCCTCAAAAAGAACAGTTTGGGTACCCAGAGGATGTTACAGAACTGAAATATTCAACAGAGACCTTGCCTCAAGCTCCCAGCACTGTGAGGCAGGCAGAGCTCCAAGGTGGGCAGAACAGGCGAGAGGTGTCTGAACTTGGTGCATTTTTCCCACTGAGATAATAAACCTGAGGAAAAATGAGACGTCACCACCTGGATCTGAAATGCTCGTGGCTGCAGCCGACACAAGGGAGGAACATCCACCCCCAGAACCTCCCTTCCCTCAGCGCTCCAGCAAACCAGGCTGCTCCTCATGGCACAGCCACGCTGTATCCCGGGAAGTTCTGGGGCTGTTTATGCCTGGGACATACATAAAACATAAACCAGGAGTGGCTGGAGCTGCCAGACAGAGCAGCTGACGTCCTGGCTGCCAGTCCTTGTCGCATCCCTTGCCCAGGCTCCCTCAGAGCAGGTTCAGCCGCTGAGTGCCGCCGTGTGCGCCAAATCCATGGCTTTGCCAGGATAAACATCCCTGACCTACACTCCCAGACGTGGAGCGCTCTCAGCCAGGCCTTCCGAGGCTCAGGCTAAGCTGCACCCCACGCTTTCACCCAGCAGCACACGGCACAGAGCTGTCTGCGCGAGGGCAATAATTCCTCTTTGGGCTGGTTTTCATTCGCTCCACGTGCTTTTCCAAGGCTTGGAAGAGCCAAGGGCCAGCTGAGAAAGGCAGAGTGAGGATATTTCCTTGAAGGACCATGGGGAACAAGATCATGCTGGCCTACTTCCAGACGTCCTGAAACCACTGTGGAAACCAAAACATCCTGGTTACCTTTTAAATTGACTTCTTTTTCACTTTCACTCTGTTCATTAATTTGCATTCCATCTTTAAAAATGTAACAGTGCTTTACCTGTGCTTATCACAACCCCGAGGTAAACACGTTTTTGGTACCACAGAGAAAAGTGCCAGCGCCCTCCCCGTGAGTCCGTGCCTGCCTGAACATCATATTTCCCATTTACACTCTGCCTGGAAGCTGCCAGAGATGTTCTGCCATGGCCAGTAAGCACTTTATAAACATCCCCGTGCTCCAGCGAGAGCAGTCTCTTCCCGGCTGCCTGCGCAAGGGGATCCAGCTCAGCAAATCAAATTCCCGATGGAGAGATTACGTCCACATCTGCTTTGTTTTCCTCGTGGCGTTAGTTCTGGAAATATTGAATTTTTTACTTCATGTCTCTGCACTACTTCAAGCCCACTGATAGCACAGAGCAAATTTGCCTCGAAGGTTTTACTCCTGTCCTGAAATTAACTTTCTCCAGGAATTTCAGCCTTTTTTCACTTAAAGACACCCAGGCAATTTCGCTCTTCATCTGGATAAGCTGCAAGGAGGATTTTTGTATCATTGCTGATTTGAAGGCTTTAACACAAATCATCATAAATTCCTGTCAGAAAGACAGCAGAAGTGCAGCCTCTGCTTCGAGATGTCAGTCAAAACATTTCCCCCAGCTCTGATTCACGCAGGTAGCATTAAACACAGCGAGCTTTCCCCAGGCAAGGTTTAAGGCACAGAATTTCCTCTGAGATTGCTCCACACCCACTACCCGCTATAAATTCACTTTAACCTTCAACCAGCTTTGTGACACGCACATTTTTAGGATTCTTTTAAGGAACTTGTCTTAAGCTCTGGGGTAACAGAAGGATTAAAAACCTTGTCAGTGTTACAATTTCCTTTTTTTTTTTTTTTTACTGCTCTACTAAAATTGTTCAGCTTTTTATTTCTGACGTGGAAATTGCTGAATGCTGCTTCCTATTGGGTTTCATTTGAATCAAGGACATCCAATTTAACACAAGCCACTGCTGGAGGAGCAGTTACGTTAACAATACCTGGAAATGAAGTTGGCAAACAGGCTGTCCCTCGAGGTTCTTTTCTGTGGCTTTGCAAGAGACACTTGAGGCTTCCTCTGAATCCTCCTTCACTTGGAAAATTTCCTTAAAGGATTCCCAAAGTGCCCAACTTTCTGCACAGACCAGAAAATGAAATCTCGAATTTTATTCAGCGTCTGCAAAGAATGAATATTGCATTTAGCTTGCTTATAGTGCAACGAATCAATTTATCTTTGAAAGAAAAGTCTGGGATCCTGCATCTGGTTTTTCCACAACCTTTAAATTTAAGAAAGACATGACAATAAAATCTACAATAAAATCTGTCAAACACATGGCTGAAACCTTAATTTCTGATTTTTAAAAGGATGTGGCTGTAAGAAACCCATCTTGTAGCACCCAGCTAATTAAAGCCTTGCATTGCAATTTATCAGGAGCCACCTGAAGCAGGCACAGTTTTAGACTGAACATGAAAGTTTCCAGCTATTTTGGCAGGTGTTTATTTTTAAAATATTCCCCGGCTTTTTATTTCCTTAAAACCCACTGGTGAAGACAACATAATTTCACAGCAGTTGTCAAAAATTCTTTCATCCAGGAAGCAAAGCAGTACGGCTGCTAATGGCCCGAACTAAAATTACACATAATGCCCATGTTTTATGCTGATTTAATGCCAGAAATTGAAGTTAAAATTGATCCAGAGCCTGAGAGCGGTTCCAAAAATCACAGCTCAAGCTGGGAGTGTAAATGCTGCTCTGAGACCCCAGTTGTGTGGGCAGGAGGTGCAAACCTGGCTCTCTTAAATCAGGCACCTTTCCCAATGTCAGAAATGATGATATCACATCTCTGTTCTCTTTTTTGTAAATGGTACCTAATTACCTCGTGATACATTCTGCTAATTAAAAAAAAAATAAATTAAAAGGAGCTGTTTCAGTTTTATCTTTCCCTGGGTTTTTTTGGGAAACACAGCCAGTTTCAAAGGGAGGAGTTTGAGTCGCCTCAAAACTTCACTTCTCACGGACCAATCATTTCTCAGAATGTTTCTGTTTTGCTGTCAAATCTTTTTTTCCATGCTGCTAAAAATTAGCACGTCAGAATATGTGTGTTGCACTGTCAGTTTCAATCATTAAAAGATAATTAGACTAATTATTTCAGAGGGCAAGAGATGCCAGAACTGCCCTGGGAGCTGGGAGGGAGCAGCGTGAGGGGAAGATGATAGAATTAATGTCTGTTTGCACAGATCTTTCTCTAAAGGCAACAAGATTTCTTTCTTTCCTCACAGCACACCTGCACTCAAGTGAATCACTCGAATACACGGTGAATATGGTGATTCCTCGGGGTTTTAACTCATTTATGCACAAACTGCAGAACTGCTTTAACTCACTTATGCACA
Source organism: Pomatostomus ruficeps (assembly GCA_013400735.1). Classification (NCBI taxonomy): domain Eukaryota; kingdom Metazoa; phylum Chordata; class Aves; order Passeriformes; family Timaliidae; genus Pomatostomus; species Pomatostomus ruficeps. Next base: position 11,174 of record VYZT01007221.1, on the reverse strand, counting down.
CACAACAACAACAACAAAAAAACCCAAAAAACCCCCAAAAAACAAAAACCAAAAATAAACCAGAAATCCTCCCCCAAAAAAACCCAACCAACCAAAAAAAACCCCAACAACAACAAAAAAAAACCAACAAAAACCCAAATAAAAAAACTAACCCAAAACGACCCCATGGAAAATAAAGAAAATACTTAAAACCAAACATGCTCAAGTGTTTGGGATACCAGTTCCAGACGCTGGAATTATATTATATTATTATGGCACTGTTGGTATTGAAGGGGGCTCAAAAAAGGATCAGATAAGATTCTGGAGAAGAGATCTGATGCCTCAGTGGTTATTGAGCATGATGATCAGATGATTAAATACATAAACGGGTGGATTACTCAGATGCACAGGTTTCATTAACAGCATCTTCAAATTCCGATTTTTATTGCAATTCACTATCAATTTTCAAATATTGTTTCGTGCAACAAGTTCACCTTTTCTTAAATGTTTCTTTTCTAAGATTTAGCTCCATGCTTTTGGGTCATTTCCTTGGCCTTTCCCTTATTTTTTCCCCAATTAACAAACTTTGCTATTGCAATGGTTTTTCTTCCAGTAACTGTAGATTTCACTGTTTCTGAGTCATCTGAGGTTTTTCTACAGATATTTTTATCCTTTTTTTTTAGTGTTCTCCTCCTATCTCTGTTTCAAACAGCCCTCTGACAGTCTGATTTTTTTGACACAAATATCTCCGATCATCATTTCCTACTGCTGCCATTCTTATCACGAATAAACAACAAATTGGGGAAAGACGAGCACATCTGATAACAGAGAAGACTGACAGAGTAGTAATGCTACTGATACAAAAATCAACAGGTTTTTAGTCTGTGCTGCTCCACACAGATGGAGAAGCCAACTACTCCAGAATAAATCTTTCCAAACTTCTCTAGATTTATTTAAATCATGTATCTGACTACTGTAGTTCATGGGTGCACGAAGCTTTAATTCTACTCAGCCACCAAATACCATCAAAGCTGCAGCGAGTAATTGATTTTTTCAATATTTTTTACAGCAAACAGCTATTTTTTTTACATAATAAAACCCTGCAATATCATTTCTGTGTGATTTTAAGTAGCAAAAAGGAATCCTAGCTGATGCTACACCCTGCAAATAATACAATGAACTTTCTCCAAGCCTCTAAAGTTCTTTCCAAAGGTATAAATTTCCCTGTGTCCACCTGACAGCCCTGTAACTTCAGGAGTGGAAGGTGACAGCCCTAAGGATGGTTCGTGCTCTATTTACTCATCTGGTAACCACAGAGTCAGAGAATTTCCTCAGCCAGGACATTTTGTCCTTTTAAAACTGCAGAAAATCCATCAGGTGGCTGAGGAAAATGCAGTACATTACATAAGCTGCTGCAGATGGTGTTAAAAACTTCTCTCTAGAAATGCAACACAATTTTCCCCTAATGCAACAATTAAGTCACCTGGTTAGTGCTGCAAAAAATATAAAAATTTTAGTTAGTACTGAGAAAAAAAACAAAAAACAACCAGGTTACAATTAGTGTGCAAAATACACAATAGTGTGTCAGAGAATACATTATAGGAACATTTTGTGCTCTAATCTCATGCTATGTGCAAACATTTCACTGCAGTTTCACCTCTCTCTTCACATCATTTTTCATCTTTTTTTTAAATCACTCAGGATAAAACATCTTGTGAAAAAAAGAGGGTGTATGTTCAAATATGTCGTATAAAGATGGAAAGACACACTCTCCTAGCCTCCTGAACTGTTTAGTCCTTCACCTGATCTGAATGCCAGAGAAAATTTGCCGTGGCAAAGGAGAGGATTCATCCCAGAGGGAAAACAGAGGGAGGGAACGGAGCCAACAAATGAAAATATGGGATACTCTTCCACAGGACAGGCAGGATGGAGTGGATCAGCTGCAGGACACACGGAGACACAAACCTGCCCAAAATCCTGCTCTCATCACCATTTTCTAAAAGCTTCCTGTCTCCAGCTGGCTTCAGGAATTGTGCTGAGAAATAACCAGGAAAACGCAAGGAAGGAGCCTGAGGGAGCAAGGAGCGGGAATCATCCTGGTAAACAAATCAGGAAGCTCTGCTGGGGCAAAACAGGGTCTCCTGTGTGATGGTTTTTGCTCTCAGCACAAAAATTTGGTCATTATTTGTGACTAAAGAGGGTCACATCAGGATATGGAGCCACCAAGCTATTTCCAAACCAATCTAGAAGGGGCCCACGAACACTCTTATAGTTGTGAACTCAGATAGAAGAATTTGGGTCAACCTAAATGATTTGAAACTTGCTCAAGCAGCAGGAAATGAAGGGAGAAAAAAGGCTGCAGTTCCTCTTAATCTGGAGTTTGGAAACTCCAGAGTCATGCTTTCAACTTGCCTCAGCAGTCAATTAAGCCTGAAAGACAAATTCTTTTAGAAATCAAAGCTGAGACTCTTGCATCATGAAGTGCCTCTAGCAAGTGAAGAAATATTGCTAGGCACCCCCCCAAAAAAAAAAAAAAAATTAATTCCTGAAGAGTCATTTTCTATGAAATCACGAGGGATGTGAGACTTCTATTAATTCCATTGCCAGACTCAGTCGTGTTCCTATTGTCCCAAAAAGCACAGTTTTCAACAGGGGAGTTATTTGGGAAGACAAAAACTATCAGCCTCTCTGATATTTCCAAGACAGTTTTCACTACGACATATGACTTATTTTACCAGTCTAGTGGCACATCTCAAACTGTTTTATTTCCTATCTCAACTGATGTGAGAATCCCAAACAGTGTTTTAGCAGTACTGAGGAACAGTAAAGTGGCAAATGTTAATTTATTCATCCACGTTGTAGCAAGGCATCAGAAAAATCGAAAAGCACGAAACTCAACAAACACTTGTTCATTTAATTGCGTGTTTCTCCTGAATTTCCCAAGAAGAAGAAAAAAAACAAACAGAAATACAGTAGGAAAGACAGATTTGGGAAGCAGCAAGCCTGAGCAAAAGAAACCCAAATGGGGATGTGGCAACAAAAATAAAGCTGGTGAACCTCTGGGCAGCTGTGAGTGGGGTGAGAGCACCGATCTGCAAGGTTCTGTAACACACCCCATGCTCAGGAGCTCTCAAAAATGGGCTCTTCACAGATCAGGGTGCCAGGGAAAGAAAGAAAAAAATGAAAGTGAAAAACAACCGACCGCAGGAAGCTTAAACAAAAATCTTTACAGAAATGTTTAGATACGAGCCAAGCAACAACTGAACTAAGGGGGAGCGGAGTTGCCCAGAAATATTTGATGAGCCAGCCTCTCAGGAAGGAGGGGAATTGTTTAGTGAGATACCCCGGGCCATAACAGCAAAAAATGGGATGAAATTAAGAGGGAAGATTTAGGCCAGATATCAGCAAAACATCGCAGCAGAGTTATTGTGCTGTGAAATAACCTCCCAAGGGGTGCAGCCGGAACCCCACGGAATGGGAAATTGAAAAGTAGCTCAAATTAGAGCAAAAAACTTCCGTGCAGCAAACAATACTGCCTGCACGGAGTGATGGCCTGCACTGGCTTAATGGCTTTGTCTCCAATTTCTATTCTATTCCCTCGCAGAATGCACAGTGTAAAGACAGATTTAGGGCAAGAATGTTTTTCTTAACGAAAGACACGGTTTTGGCTAAGTGTGCTGAAGGTTAAACTTCTCCTGCTTCACCAGCCATCACTGCAGTATCTGAACATGCCACATGGACCAGAATACTTTTTTTTCAAAAGTGATCCTGGCCTTCAGAATTCTGTTGGATGTCCCATTTTAACAGCTGAAGCAGACCAGGCTGAAACTCCACCTGAAGAGGTGATCAGGAGCACTCACAATACAGAGCAGCAGACCAAAACCAGAGCAAAATGGAGGCAAAGTTTATCACACAAAAGCTACAATCCCTTTAAAAAGATGGCAAATTGGAGCAGTTCCACACTTTTCAGACTTACCTGTGCACAGTTTGCCAAAGCAGCTTGTATTATTTTTGTATTTTCTTTCTTACCGCGTATTTACTTTTAATCCCTCACTTCGTACCTGTGCAGAGCTCCCAGATGACCACAGGAATGATAAATCCATGTGGAAATCACACTCAGGGGCACAATCCCTTCTCAAAACGTGCCCAAGTCATGCTGTGGTTGCTGGGTGCAGTTTTTCCTCACCCAGCTAAAGCTTTTCACTCAGCACAAATGAGAAGCAGCCCTAAAACTCAGCACACGCGGATTTTTTCATACATATCTTGTCTCTGATAATGCAATTTTCTGCCACTGTTCACATTGACCTTCTCTTCAATATTTTCTGCAGCATTGCCTGCGGTCAAACTCAAGAGATGGGTAAATTTCAGAAATTACTGTTTTACACCATGCATGAGCAACTGGAAAGAGAAGAAAACACGGCAGCTTCATCAGAATTATAAGAACTACTTCACTTCCTTTCTCTTATGGATCAAAGGATATTTTGTATGACCTAATGGCTGATTTTGGGTCCCGGTAGCAGCTGCAATGCGAAGGAACTAAACTGCATCTCCCAAAGAACAGAAAACAGCCTGGCCATATTCAATAACTTATAAAGGTTACAAGCAGTATCCCAGAAAAGCTGAGGTGGACTGAACTTTTTCTTAATTAACCTAGAGAAACATCCTCCCTCTGGACAGCACATAAGGAGCACATAATGTGGGCCTGTTTGAAACAAAAATTCAGCATTAAAACAACCCACCTGTGATATTTTCCTTAACTTTTAATTGTGTCTGAGTTCAAAACCTTTGAAGAGATGTGCTAAGTTGTAAATTTTACACTTCGGGTGTGCTTTAATGCTTCCCTCGAGGCAATAAGGGTGTGATTGAGGCTGGAGGTGTTACAGTGCCAGGGGTGAAACTCTGGGCACTTTTTCCATGTGGGGCAGCCTGGAGCAGCTTGAGAAGCGAGAGAATATTGGAACAACATCAGGGGCTAATCTCCCATCAGCCACTCGCTGGAAAGCCACAAAAACTGTGTGGAATTGCATCCCCAGTTTCCTGGGAAACTTCTCCCTGTGGCCCCGGCTGCTGCAAGGTGTCCTGGAAATCTGCAGCTGCAGAAAGCATTTTTCAGCTGCTGAGCTGTGCCCAGGGCTGCCAGTGTGCCCAGAATCCTCTCCCCAGGCCTGGAAACATCAGGGATTTCACGGGGAATGTTCATGACGTTCAGCCCAAGCAGTCACTGCCATCTACCAAAGTATTTAAATTATCTGTTGCAAATGCGTGGTGCAAGGGCTGGCAGAAGGTTAAAATCAATCCTTTAAAATCACTTTCTCTGCACTAAAGGTGGTTTTTCACTGTCTCCAGAAGCTGTGGTTTGATGATCCAGAGGGACCTGGCAGCAGCCTTGGGGTACAGGAAGATGATGGCATTCTCTTTGCCTTCCAAAATGTGAATCCCATCATCTCCCCAGGAAGGGAGAAAAGCTAAATTCACGAAAACTGCTGACACCTGCAAGACTCTGCAGAGCAGTTGTTTTCTGTTTTAAATAGAAAAACCCGCAGGAAGCCTGCATCCAGCAGGTAAACAACGAATTTTCAGAGCAATTATGCTTTTGCATGTGCATAGCAGCTTTCACCCCAAACAGAGCTCGAATTAACAACGGGGTTGCAGAGATTTAACGCAGATCCAGTTTGGGGTGTCTTTAACCAGAAATCCAGGACTAGACTTCCAGCTGAATGAGGAAATCTCCAAGAAATTTTTGACTGACACAAGCAGGAAGAAAAACTTTGGTTTTGTGGAATATCCAAAGACCAGGAATTGCCACACTAGAGTGCTCCATCACTGCGTGGTAAAGGTGAGTGCTCCTCACAGATCAAGATTTCTCAAATCTCACTTTCAGACTATTATTATTATTATTATTATTATTATTATTATTATTATTATTATTATTACCACCTATCCCTCTCCTGAATGGGATTTGCAAAGAAAGGGGACTAATTACTTTCATTTCAAAGGATGTAATTTAGCAGGATTTGAGGAAGCATTAACACGGACCAGTTTGGATATTGACACATATATAAAAACACGCAGCTTTATGCATATTTATCATATTTAATGCTGCGTATTTCTCACATTCAGTCCCAGTAAAACCTGTGGGTTCCTATAGTAACCTCAGCACTCCCAAACTTAACGAGCTGCCTCGCTAGGAGCAAACCTCACACCATTTTGTCTGTCCTTAAAAACTGTGGCACCTCCAGCACAGGGTCTGCATCCCTTTATTCACAGTCACAGCATGGCTGAGGTTGGAAGTGACCTCTGGAGGTCACCTTGTCCAACCCCCTGCTCATATAGGGATTGCCCAGCCCTAACCAGATGGTTTTTGAGTATCTTCAAGAAGAAAGAGTCCATGGCCTCTCTGGACAACCTGGGTCAGTGTCTGGCTGCCCTCACAGGAAAATAAATATTTTTTTTTTCTTATGTTTAAACAGAACTTTCTGCATTTCCTTTCGTGCTCGTTGTTTCTCAACCTGCCACCAGTCACTGCTGAGAACAGTCAGGAAAAAAACNTGTCCTAATCCACAGCCAGGCAGACTACTCCTACTGGAAACCAATCAAAAGAGAAAAAAAAAAAAAAAAAAAAAAAAAAAAAAAAAAAAAAAAAAAAAAGGTATTTCTGTAGCTTTCTTCCTCCTAGAACTCACTGATTCCTGTTTGCTTTGGGTCTGTATCTCCCAGCTGCAGCTCTGGAAGCTCAGCCTGACCTGGGTCTTTCCTTGAGCTCCCCTCTCCAAGTCCAATGTGGGGAGCCAAAGTGAAGCTGTGGAGGTTTGGAGCAAGCAGAGAGCATGAGGAAGATCTGTTTCCCCATTCAGGGTAAGCAGTGTCTACTGCCAGTTTCACCGGTCTTAAATTCAGGGCTTTTGGCAAATTAATCAACCACCAAGCTCAACTAAAGGAGTAGTGAATAAGAAAGCATGTCTCTAAAAAACAAACAAAACAAAACAAAAAAAACCACACTAAAACCGATGAAGCAAAACCAAAAAAAAAATCTTTAATCCTCTTATTTCTTTCTTTAAGGTGAAGACACCACCACTCACCCCTACCTGAGGAGTGGACTGTGTAAAAGAATGATGTGCTCAAACTCTAACACAGGACAGATCAGATAAGCACCTCAGGAAGAAGACGTGGTTTGGACTAATTTATCCAAATTAAACACGATTTCCACTGAGAACTACTCCAAATAAGGCCGAAGCAGTAATTAATGGGCTGTAATTCTTTAAGCACACCTCTGTACACAGGAATTTTAATCCACTGCAATGCCACGAGTGCCCTCACCATGGAGGCAGCTGCCAGTAGCATTTGGCATATCTGGTACCAGAGATATTTGACATCAAAAAAAGAAAGGAACTTGTCACACAAGAGCATCACAAGGTGATGTGGGAAAAGCGTTGCTGTGACCACATTTCCATCCCAATTAAACCTCCCCAGGGACGCAGGGGAATCGCAAAGCAGCGATTCCCCCGTGGAGCTCACACTGCCATCTCTGGGAGCCGGGGGGATAAATCTCTCCAGCCTGCTCCGAAAGCTCCCCAGCCTGCTGGAGGCACGGGCCAGAGTCAGGAGAGCTCTGCTAATGAGACCTGCGCCCTTTGATGTTCCCTCTGGAGAGCGGATCCGGCACAGAATGAATATTTTAGATGCCTTATGCAGAAAAAGTCCAACAGTTTTCACCTTTGATAACCATACATCTTCCTTTAAAGGCCTTAACTTCTAAATATTGGGGATGAAAGGTGATTCTTTTATGTCTTTTTTTGCCATTGAGAAGTGATGGGGTTTTTTATTAAAAATGAATAAGGCTTCACGTTTTGTAACCTTGGTGCACTCAGCCAGCCAATGGCATGGAGGTGAGGAATCAATACACCCAGTTAAGCATTGTTAATGCAGTGGACAGCTCATTTCTCAATTAAAAGTATTTTCAAACCGACCACATTCATTCTCATGTAGCCACTTGGAAAAGCCTACGGAGAAAACACCCGGGATCTTAAGGACATTAACCAGAGATTCTGCTGAGCCAGACTGCTGAGTGCAGAGTTCCATGGACACCTCTGATTTGAGTGGCCTTTGGTGTTTGCAGTTCAGAGCAAACAGTGAAATGCAAGGAGAGAGAGAACATCAGGCGCTGGTTTTCAATAATGCAAATTGGCTTCCTCAGGACACACTTGCAAAGGAAAATATTTTACCTCTTTTGTGCAATTAGTGAGACATCAGAGATTCATAGCAAGGGAAAAGGTCGAACAGACATAAATTTAAAATCCCCAGAGAGCAGGAAAACAATTTCTCCTCTTGTCCCATACTTGCAAACCTTCCCTTAGGTTTAGGGAAGCATGAGAGCCCCTGAGGTTTTGAGATGGTCATTTAAGATCTCTTTGCTGACCTAAAAGGGTCTGTGCCTTTGCTTGTTCCAGAAAGTTCAGAACTTGAAGAACTTATCAGGTCAGAGTGCACTCCAGAAAAGCCCTCGGCAGGTGCTGGGTACCTTAAAACAGAAAGCAAAATCCCAAAATTCGGAAAGCACAAAATAGAGGCCACAGGGGAAGATGTTCAGAGAGGTTTCCAAAGTACAAAAAGCTGATTTAGTACCTCCAGCTCCAAGGGCCCATCTCCCTGCCCAGCCACAGACCCAGACAGAGTCAGGCCAGCACCAAATGGCACAGCAGAGAAACAGCACCAGGAGCTCCTCACTTGTGCCCAGGGGTGTCCACAGCAGCAAACCACACCCTGATCCCGGGTTCTGCTCAAAAAACATGGCCACTAATCTAAAGATTTGATCAAATGGCACGTGCAGGATATGGCCTGGTGCTTTATACTGAGATCTCTCCAACATTCCTGCAGCTGCAGCGAAGGCTGCCCAAGGAAACAGAAACCCTTTATGATGATTTCTTTGCATTTTTGTTCTGCTCCGCTGTAGGATAGAAGTCTCACAGAAGGTTTCTTTGCTCATTTTTCCCATGCAGGTAAGGACTGTCTCACTACGGTACATCCAGGACAGTTTCTCCATCTCATAGTTATGTCCCAGGAGATTTCCACAGCTACAGCTGAACACCAGAAAAACTGAAAATCAGAGCTCTCCTCATGGTTTGTCATGGGTTTTCAACCAGTCTCACTCCACCCCATCACTGGTGCGGAGTGAAATTCCTAAAAGCACAGTCAAGGACACAGTTCTGCCTCTGCTGCCCAGTCCCAGGTTTGTTTGAAGAGACTGAGGAATTCCTGCCAATTTTACTCCAGACACTGCATTGTCAGAGTTGCACCAAGCACAGAAGCTCACTGAGCCTCCTCACCAAGCCTGGAAAGTACAGTGAATATGTAGAACATGGTGCTTTTGATTTTCAATGATGAGGTGAATTCTTGAAAGTCTAACTATCCAGCACTGACAAGATGATTACGAAAAATAGCGTTTAATGTGTGGTGTAGCTCTGAGTGTGTTTGGGGTCACATGTGACAGACTAGCAAAGGAGAAAATCGTTCTCCTCCATCATTCTGACAGATATTGTGAGATACAGCTCCCAGTGTGCTGGGTACCATCTCATTAAGTGTCATTACCTAAATAAGCAACTTTCTGTGTGCAATTCCCCATCCCTAAACTCCTGGCTCAGTGTCCCACTGCTCCTGCCCACCTATCAAGGAGGAGCAAATGATCCAGGACACTTTTAATGCCTTCCTCTCCTGCAGAACCAAGGCTGCTCCTAAAAAACCTCTGCATTTACTTTTGACAGATTAAAAGAATAAAAAGAAAAAAAATAAGCAAAAAAATGGAGTGCTGAACAGAAACTACAATAGAAGGTTAATATATAAAGCAACTGGGGGTTGACAAGAACACAGGGGTTCCAAATTAAACAGAATTTTTTTAAAAAATTCTGTGCTATCTGACATCTGGAGCAAGAAACTTAAGCATTGCAGCACCAGGGCAGTGCAATCACAACACTGAGGCACTGAGAAATAACGAGGTTTATTACACTTGAACAGCAGGAAATAAGCATAAGAACGGAAGACATTCCCTGAGTGGGGCCACAACTCTTGCCTTGGATTCCAACACACTTCAAGTCATTAGAAATTGAAATCAAATTTAAAAAAACGTCTTTTACACGGCCCCACGTAGAGGCAAATTTTGGCACAATTCCTTCATTGCGCATTTAGAAGAAATTAGCTTTGAACGGGAGTAATTGGGAATTCTTTTCATCATAATATATTTAGTGGGAAATCCCCTTACCCTGGCTGACCCTTCAGCACTGCAGCAGAAGCCCAGGCTCTCCTCAGTGTGCTTTAGGCACAACATACACCAAGCTGTAAGACAAGGTTTGCATAGCTAAACTCAAGAGCTACACAATGAAAACACGGATTTTCACTATACATTAAATGGAAAAAAACCCCAAAACTATGATTGTCAGTATACATTTTATCTGTTTCTTATTCCTTCCTTTCAGCCAGCCATGATGATGCAGACTAGAAATACAGGATCTGTTCTTTTTCCCCCAAAGATCATGATTCATTCAGTGCACAAACACCTGCTGAAGAAGAATTCAGACCTGGCAATTAACATTTGGCAAACAATTTACACAACCGACAGTGGCACTAAGCTCAAAATAGAGCATTCATCTCAACCTGAAACCCGTGAAAATGATTGCGGTGTGATGAGCATCAAGACGACTGCAGGTTTTAAAAAACCAGCCTGAGACAAAGCTGCACACACAACAGATAACATGCACGAGGTAGAACTGCCTGTCAGAATGGAGACTTTTTCTACTGAAAGCAGCAACATTCATTTAAATGAATATTATCATGGAGAAAAGGTGAAAGGTTAGAAAATCAGGGAATTACAGCAAACAAACTGTTCTTATCTGCAGCCTCTAATCATGTCAGCCTGTGGGCACAGAGGTGAGTGAAGAACACTCACTTCAATCTGAAATATCTCAGGTCCCTAAGTTCTGACCGTTTCTTTTGTCAACCTTTGCCCTGTTTGGTTGACAGGACCTAAATGATTTCCTGAATCAAGCCCCAGGCAGCTGCTCCTCACTCCCCAATGTGAAGGAAAAAAGCTACAAAAATCGCAGGTTGAGATAAGGACAGTTTAATAGGGAAAGCAAAAGCCACATGCACAGAGGAAAGGAAAACATGGAATGAATTCCCTGTTTCCCAGGGGCAGGCAGGAGTTC
>VYZT01007200.1:6056-29551 GCA_013400735.1 Pomatostomus ruficeps | reverse complement strand
TATGCAACCTAAGTAATTTTTAAATAAAAAACACTGCACTAGTATGGTATTAATGCTATATAAATACATTTCCCTCCAGCAGAAAATTAAAAGATCACATTCAATAGTGAGGTACATTTTGAACAGTGAAGTATAACATTTAAGATGAAATAACCATTTATTTGGATCTATATTGTGTTTGAAAAGGAAAAGGATGTGGGAAGAATTAAACAGGTTGAGACAGGCTATGGAAAGTGTGGACTACATAGCAAGGTGAGCAAATCTAAAACAAATATGTACTGCTGGCTGTTTGAGCAATATACTGAAGAGCTGCTGAAAAAGAGAGGGCAAACACATAGGTTTTTTTTAATATAGAGCCTAGATGCAAGGACCAAGAATAAAATGGACAGGTTGAAGTTGAAATGGAGAAATTGAAGGTCGAGATTAGAGGAGCAAGAAAAGTGATTTGTTTTCTTTTACTTATTGACCTAGAAACTAGAAAATATATTATTTGGGACCCATCTGGCAAAGTGGGGTGAGACCCTTTTTTCTAATAGGATTACTAACCTCATGGACAGGGCTTTGAACTGTAGGGTTTGATTTCATTTTGAAGTGCCAGTGCACATATGCTCACAGTGTGGGAAACAAACAGGAGTTAGAAATCTGTGTCTGGCCACATAGCTCAGCAGGAAGCAGAGGGACATGGTACTGTGATGGAAAGACACAGGCCTTTTATCTTCACCCGAAAGTGAGGTGAGATTAGGATTCAGTCAGGAAACTAGCAGACAAGATGTCTCAGAGCATACCCTGAAGGGAAAAGGGCCCAGGAGATGCGACTGGTCTTTAAGGACAACCTCTTCAGAGCAGAACGGAGTATCCTGATCGGCAGGACGCCAAGGGTGCCAGGTAAGGGAGATGAGGAACTCCTGAGCGGACTCCAGCACAACAGGAACATACCGGGAGCAAACATGGGCACAGGCTACCCAGAAGAAGCACAGAAATACATCCTGGGCATGCAAGGCCAGAACCAGGCATGCCAAATATCCACTGGGGTCAAAACTGCTGAGGAGCATGGAGGGCAGCAAGGAAGACTCCTACAGAGTCACTGGAGCAAGATGAAGGCTAAGGAAAATGAGGCTGCTTTGTCCTAGTGACAAAGGGTACAGAAACACCTGAACTGCTCAGGACCCTCTGTGTCTCAGCCTTCACTGCCAAGGTCTCCTCTTGGACCTTCCAGCTCTAACTGGCTTGAAGCAGAGTTCCTACAGAAAATAAAACCTGAGTTGTAGATCACTGGAACCAACTGAATAGAATACAGGTCTGTGAGGCTGGTAGGACACATCCGAGGTGCTGAGGGAGCTGGTTGCCATTGTCACAGAGTGACTTTCTGTCATCTTTGGCAGCTTGTGGCAGTCAAAGAGATCCCTGGTGATGGGACAAAGGAAGATGTCACTCACATTCAAAAAGAACGAGAAGGGGAATCCAGGAAACTACAGGTTTGCTGTCCTATACTTGTTCACTGTTGCTGAGCAAAAAGTCAATTTAAAGTTCAATCAAACTATCTTTGTTTTTTGGGAGTTAAAATTGGATCAGTGGTTTTTTCATAGACTACACATGAAAAAACCCTGTCACCAATTGAATTCTGCCTTCGAAGTTTCAGTAGAAACATTTCAATATTCTGCACATTAATACAGAATTAATTCTCCTCTCCTATATTCATATAAAACAGCTAAATATTTGTGCATCTTGCATACTGGAACACATACTAATTGCACAAAACAGTCATCTTTTGCCTGCAGATTTTGAAAAAAGACATTGAGTGAAACAGAATAAAGAAAGAAGTTTGTCTCCTCGGAGCATACAGTTTACATACCATATATTTTTACCTTTTTCCCCAGCAAGTCTGTTTTCTATTTCACTACATACTTCTCTACTTTGTTGAAACAGCTGTATCTTCCCAGCACAGTATGAGTGAAGATCACAAATAATATTTGTACAGCAATTTTTAACTACTGTACAAAGAGAAATAATCTCCCTCTTAATTGTCTTTTTCTCTCTACACATACAGTACATTCTTTATTCTTAAAAGTGGTGATGACACTCTGAAAGCCCACCAGAGCGAAAATGTACATCTTCTATTATTAATTATATGAAGATTCTTACTTGCAATGATTTTTCTTGCACTTAAAGGTATAAAAAGCTTTTCTTCCTTTATAACAAAGTACTTGGTACCACCATTTTTGCAAATCTGGGCGTATCTTCCACTAACTGGAGTACCTGGAACACAAGAGCAGCTGAGATGGGTCAAACCACCTAAGAACCACCTAGAACTTGGTCTTGTCTTTAGTCGTGGTCACTACAGATACTTTGGAAATTGCGCCACTTGAAAGTGATTCTTGCAGTACATACTCCCAACTTCCATGGTTTAGACACTTCCTGAGTTTGAGGTTGCATCACTATAAGTCTGCTTAATAGCTTTGGTGAGTTTTCTTTCATCACTGTATTAATTACCTTAAGAACCCATTAAAAATTTTGCATTTACTAAGTGCAGTAACAATGAGTTCCAAAGCTAAATTACATTTTATAAGAAACAGAGTCCCTTTTGTCCTTTTTGGGTCTCCTGCCATACAATTTTACCAGGCCTCCCTGAAGGTCAGGATTTATTACTACTCCTTTTGTCATTTTCTTCTCAAAGCAGGCCTATGGACACTGCAATCTGTTAGCTCCCCACACATAATACTCCTGTATTCAGAACTTCCTCAAGCTCCATTTTTTATAAGCACCAATGCAAAAGATTAATTTAGCTCTTTTTCTCTCGTACTTATTTATTTTTTGTCCACATGAGATGCCTGCATTCATTAATCCTTGCCATCCTTCCCACATCTCCAGCAGATGTGCTGCCTTGTCACCATTCCCAGCTGGCCCATATAGTACTGTTATTAAACTTTCTGCACATTGGTATGGAATTTCAGTCCACAGGGATGGTGCATAACTGATGGACAAAGTTTAAAGACATGCCACTTTTGTTACTTCATATAATGTGTACACATCACTGGCATGATCCATTGCTATTATGGTAATAGTTCCGTGCATACACTATATCACACAGATGACAGAGGCCTACTAATCAAAATAACATATCTATTCTAAGGATGAAAACCCACTGTAAATCTATTTGCACATTTCCTGTTAACATCAGTAAATTATGCAAAGAAATAATTATTTTATGGCCTTTGATATAGAAACAGACATAATTGCTTTCTTAGAGTAATTTAAAGCTTCTCTCTACTACCAGAGTAATACAGGGTCCCACTTGGTAGTGTGGGACAGTGGTTTGCTTTTTGCAGCCTCTGATGTAGAAAGAAATATTTTATATGGGTTGAAAGGGACTGCACAAGTTAATGAAAGAGAAAACAGGGGGAAAAAACTGTTAAGTCCATTGAGGATTTCTAAACAGACACGATGTCTGCTTCAGAAAGGCCCTGAACTGCAAGCAGCGAGAGGCTCTTAGAGGGAAATATCCTATATGCTTGCCTTGTCTAACATTGTTCTCTGGACATCTGCCTTCCCTGGGCAGTGTGAGACACCTGTGGAGCTTTGGTCTGACCTAATGCAACTGCTTCCACATTCATATATTTAGTGACAGCCTGAAAATTAGGCCAACCAGTTTCTAAAACACATACAGCTGTATAAAATATGACTGCAAATCCTACTAGTAGGTATAACCTAAAGTGTGTTTTTGTGGGACTCTAAGTGGTGGTTATAGTGACTTTGAGTTTGCAAATATATCTGATTTACTTACAGATTTTTGCATCTTTCCATCCCAGGCTTGCTTCCACAGACTTCCATTGTCCTCTAACTTCTTCCAGGAACATGATGCTTTCACAGTTGTAGAAAAAGAATTTACTGTTGGGCTCATGCCAGATGGGGCTTGGAAAGTCCCGAGTCTTTTAAAGTAAAATTGAATATATGTTCAGCTTAATGAGCTGAAAGATAGATTTGTGATAGATTTGCAATATCAGCTGAAAATTGAGAATGTATCTGAGGAGCAGGTGCTGGAACTCATAATCTTTCTGATTCCAAATCCTCATCAGAATTGAGGGAACATATCTTAATCAGATGGAAAGATACCTGTGAGAGAGGATGAAGCAATTCAAACCTGTTACCTTACTTTAAATTTGGAACTAGGAATTTCAAAGAGTTACATAAATATAAATATAATCTCACAAAAGCTAATGAACATGATTATAACTGTTCTACAGATGGGTGGAAGCCTTGCGCTGTGAGTGGGATGTATGTTAAAAATCCCAGCTGTTGCTTCTGTATTTCACATGAGACTAGAAAAGCTTATAAAAAACTGGTTTCGTTTCAGTGTGTATGTGTATTTACTTTTCCTAACCAAAGGGTTATGTGACAGTTCAGTGCTCATTTTGTGGAAACCTGTGGCTGTAGCAGAAGGAGGAATTTGAAAATAATTTTCACAGAGGAAAGTAACTTATTACAGTTTAATTAAGTTAGATCCCCAGCTTATGGGTAAAGAAAAGGATTGGATTCAAGAAGGGATGTGTAATGTCTCTTAATGATATCTGATATGTCACTTGTGTATACATCTATTTATTTGTGTAAACAATCATTCATTTGATTCAGAACTTCTTTAGACAAACATATGGTTCATCACACATACTTACAGTTCTGTGTTTGGCTTAATGAATTCACACAGATTTGATTCTCTCTTTGAGCAAATAACTTGTGATGTTTCTAAGGAATGGCACATCTGCACTGGAGAGCTGAAAATCACATAACAGGATGCAATTTTGCACCAGGAATGCAGCTGAGGGACTTGGTCCAAAACCTGATGAAAGTGTTGGCCATAGAAATATATCCTTGTAAGCTTTCTTTCGTGGCTTTCTTTTTCCAAATTCGACATCTCTGTTACCTGATGGAGAAAGGTACAGTCTTTCCCAAATACTTTAAGCAATTGCTGTGCAAACATGATATTCTTTGTAGGTGCTTGTCTGCAGCACACAAGTGCCAGCTACAAAGTAACTTTAATTTAGCTGACGAGAATCCACTCCAGACCACTGTAACATATTTAAACAAAGCAGTTTTAAAACACACAAAGAACAAAACATACCTCTGTTTAGTGCCCCATACACACATTTTGAATTATTTTTATATGTAGGAAGAAATTTCTCAGTGGCACTGGAAAATGTTACTTTAAATAAACACCAAAAAAACCCCAACAGTGATGCCACAGAAATACTTCACTTGGTATTTTAGACATGTATAAGAAAATTCAGGATTTCGTGTTACGCCATACAAAATATTACTGCTCTGTTTGTGCTGTTCTCTCTGTTTGGTGACTGACCCACAGAAGATATAACCATACATAGTTCCCAGAGATACCAATATCCATGGATGTCAGGGCATTAGGTGATACTCAACAACAGAATGAGAAAGTGTCTGCACGTTTGGCAGTTTCCAAACAGTAACACCATCTTTCTGCTAAATTGATGTTACACAATGGGTTAAAAAAGGAGACAACTAGAGATTCATTTAATAAATTATCTCTTTATAAGACTCTAAAGAGTTCCATCCTTTGTTATAAAATGTATAATCCTGGTGACAGGCAACAACTGAAGTGATGCTTGATGCTAAAAAAAACCTCTCTCTAAGAAGCTGCAGTAAAATATGGGGCTGATTCTCAGATGATTTACATTCTGAATTTTATTCACAATAAGCATATAAACTAAATTTTAAATAAAACATACCTTAGCAATTAAGAGACCTAACTTGAGCTATTGAGGACATTTGATCTGATCTAAGCAAAAAGGAGAAATTCTCCCTGAATATCTACACTATAGGCCCATTCCCATTAGTGCCCAGGAGCCAGGACAACTATTTGAGTTTAGTTTGAGGAAGATGATGGAAAATTTTTCTGTCTTTTTTCTTGTGAAGGGAAAACAAACCAGGGCCTCTATAGGGGTCTGTAACCTGTATGATCCTAGGGTACTTTCCTCCTCTGCATGTTGCTTTGTGTCCTGCTTTAGTTCTGTGATGCTCTCACTGTGTGCCTTTCTCTGCATGCCCTGCTTCCCCTGCTTGGACTCCCTTGCTTCCCAGGCAAGGAAAAGAGTCCAGTTCCAAGCACCATCCAGTTCAGCCTTGAGTATTTCCACGTATGGCACATCCACCACCTCTCTGGGCAAACTGTGCCCGTGTTTCACCACCCTTCCTATAAAAATATTTTGTCCTTGTATCTAATCTGAATCTACCCTCTTCTAGTTTAAAACCATTATCCTTTGTCCTATTTCAACAGGCCCTACTAAAAATTCTGTCCCCATCTTTCTTATAAACCTCCTCTAGTTGTTGAAAGGAAGTATCTAGATATTATCTAGGAAGAAAGATTGAAGATAAAGCTTTACTCCTCTGTCTTCATGCAACTCAATATATTGAAGCTCAGGTTTTAGTCTTCTCCAAGGAAGAAAAGCCAGAAAAGGAGCTACTCTGGGCTGCAGGATAATTGCTCCCAGGAAGGAAGGACAGAGCAGAGACAGGTTGGAACATTTCTTTTGCGTCTGTTTCTGTAGTACAAATAAACATAAACAGAAAAAATAACAACAAGAGGAAGTAAAACCAAAATGAAAAACTCTTACAAACTTTTCTTCCCCTGGGGAGGCACTGAGTGCACAAACAACATAAGACAGAAGTGGGCATGCTGGATTTTTCACACCCCCCTCATTGTGGCTCAGAAAGATCTTCTCAAGTTGTGATCCCAAGCATGATATAGGAAACCCTACAGAAAATAACAGAGGATAAACAGTTTCCTGCCTGTATAACTGCATTTCTCTGCCAATTTTGTACTGGATGGTTATACACAGATGCTGCAAGAATTTGGCCCCAAAACCAGTTTTTTTGCCAGCTGTAACAACTGAAGAATTAGATCAACTTCTGTACTGTGCCATAAAATGAACAATGACTGTTGTAATACTGTATCTTACAGATTCTTCCATGTGTTCATTATTTTTTGAACAATGAATGTAAATATTAAAATGTTGTGATATTTTTAAACTTGGCTTTAGAATACTGGAGTGGCTCTGTGGGAAAATAATTTGTCCCTGGCTGTGTAACAATCACTTTCCACCAGTCAAAGCTCTGGCTACAATCTGTTTCTAATTAATCAGGAAGACAAGACAGGGCGAGTCTTGTACTGAGACAGTATCATACATAGTGGACTGACTGTAAAGCATGCCAGATGAAGATGTGTTTAGTGCACTAAAAGGAACAATCTAATTATCAGTTTACTGCTTGACTCTTAAATTCTTCTGGAAAAAACAATGCACATTAAAACACAGCAAATAACTTGGATACAGTGAAATCATGTAGCATAAAACAGTGATGGCTAGGCCAAACCAGAATATTTAGAATTTTAACATAAAATGTCTAATTCTTTCAGAAGCCGTGCAGAGTACAGGAAATTCAAAAATGTTGACGCTCTAGCACCTTGTTCAAAGCTAGGTGTCTGACAATTCACCTTCAATAATTCTTAGAGCTGACAAAAGTGAAAATAATTTTTACAGTGTATGGAGTAAAATATGTAAGGCTTCAAAATAGAATGAAAATAAAGAAAATTTTTAAAAAATAGTTTGTGAAAGCCACTTCTATTTTTCAGCCAGCAGTAGTTCTTAGTTGCTGAATAGAGCTCTCTCTTGCAAGCCTTACTGACACAGATGGTTCATCTAAAGTAAGGGGAAGCATTCATCTACCAGCTATGTGCAGGGGCAGATCATAAGAGAGAAAAATGGTTTACTTTAGAAAATGGGAGTAATGGAAAGTCTGTCCATGTTCACTTTTATTTTGCCCTTGTTCCTTTTATTTCTGATGTAAGGAACATTGTAGTGAGTACTGTGTGTCATTGCTCTTTGGGATGCTGGAAATAGAATAGGAATTGTTCCAGCAACAGAGCTTAGAAATTATAGTGAGTGTGTTTGTGAAAGAGGAGTTATGTCTGTTTATTATTCTGTCTTCTTTTGAAGAAGAACAGAACTGTCCTATAATCTCAAAGTTAAACTCTTTTCAAGCTCTTTCCAGAAAAGTATTTCTGATTTTATAATAAATATGAAGTCCAGGGTACTGTTTCTGTACTTAAACCAAAATAATGGTCTGTTATTTCTAGATGGTGAACGTAGTGACATAACCTGTAGGCTTGTTTGGTTTCTGTCCGTGCTGTAACACAGCAGTGCCACACAAAGCGATACTCCGAGTGCAGGGGTTTATGAATGGCTGATATTATGTTGCAGATTAAAATCGCAGATGACAGGAAGACCTGCAGGTTGCTGTGTGTACCAGCAACTCTTAGAGACTTCAGCTGACTTTTACATATTGAGTAGCTCATGTGAGTGGGTGGGCTTTGTGGGCAGAAACTCTCCCAGGACTGAGATCTCACTTGATAATCTGGCTCCGGATATAAAAATGTTAGCCATTGGAAACTAAATCCAGCAAGGGACTTTTCATTTTCTTTCTAGCCTTCCATCTATGAAGCACATACCCTTTTCCTCCCATACCTCATGGTCTCATTCCTTATCATCGTAATTCACAAAACAGATTTGTTGCAGATTTGTTTTGCAAGATTTCCCACAAGTGACATGAGCACATGAACAAGTAATATCTTAATTAGACTGCTCTGATCTGTTTTAAGTTTTGGACTACATTAACTTCCCCTGTTGCTGCATTCTGACCAGAATTAGTCAGTATGTTCTTTGGGGATAGGAATTTGTGTGGAAATCCTTGTTGCATTGACTATAAAGATAGTTTTATGTTGTGAGATTTTACTACTTGCCCCTCAACCTGTACCTAGTTTTCATTTGGCCTATAAAAGTGTGAAGAATAGTAATAGTAATTCAGGGGGGAAAAGTACTTCTCTCTGAACAAGGCAAGTAAAACCACAATAAAGTCTGCTGAGGCTAAACTAAACAACAGGAGTCATTTCTCAGCAGGGACTCTGTGATGTACACTGAGCTGGGGATGCTCAGGCGAGGAAAGCTCATTGCAAATACCTGGGCTCAGAACTGATGCAAGACAAATCTTTACTAAATATATCATGAATTTTAAAAATAACAAGACAAAACACCACCATCAAGCAACACAAACCAAGGAAGCAGAACTGACAGGTGCCCTTCATCGGGCCTGCTCAGCTACGGCTGTGAATCACCAGTGGCCCAAGAACCCCGCCTGGATGTTCATGAAAATACTTTGGTCACCTGGGGTTGGGTTTTTGGTTCTCTGCTTCGAAACTCCATTAAAATAGAATAAAAATAGGAGGAAGTGTCTTCCTGTTGCCCTGATTCTGGCTGCTCACAGCACAGCCAGCAGAAAGAGAGGAGGGAGCAGACAGGTCACGCCAGGCTGTGTCCGACAGCCCTGTGCCATGGAGGGGTGCAGGAGCTCTGGCTTTGGTCTGCAAGATTCTGGGGCCAGCGACATAGCTGAATGTGTTTGCCACCTCTGGAAAGCATGCCTGTTTCAAAAAATTAATGGTATCAAGTGACAAGATCCCATTGCAAGACAAAGTATTTATGCCACTTATGTTTTATACACAATTTCTACTGGTTTTTTATGGCTGTTGCAATTAAATACAAATATAATACATACTTTCCTTGAAACTAAGATAATTACTGTTTTATCAGAATTACACGTACTTCTGATGTATGTGCAATTATATTAATATTGACTCTGAAATTTGTATTGAAGATAACATTTTTTAAAAAAGAAGAAAAAACAACTAATTCAGGACAATTTATGTATTTATATTTGATAGAGGGATAGTACAATAGAACAGGTGGCTATCAGAGTAGTTAACAAGACCAATACCAAGGAAATAGCAACTCCACAGAATCCTGCCAAATAAAAATAACATGGAACACTAATGCTGTACAAGAATTTCACTGTGTAAAAAATTTGCTGTGTTTTCTATAGGAATTGAACCGAGCATCTACAGCTTGAACTTCAAGAAATGGACAACCAGTCCTCAAGCAGCATTAACAGTGCAGAGGGTGTGGGTGGTTTGTAGGTTGCCTTGGAGTTGGGCAGTGAATTTTGATGGATTTATCACACGTATCACTTTGTCTTTTTTGTTAAGGGAGTGGAATTGAGGAAGAAAAACAACACAGGAGGATACATGAAGAATTTCTGGGTTATTCTTATCTTTATTGTGCATTTTCTGTGGGCCTCAGGGCACAGATAAACTTCAGCAGCTGTGCTGTGACTGCTCAGGTATATCCTTGCCCAGTAACAAATACAAGGTTATTTGAGACAGTGGGAAACCTTTTGAGAAGAGAAACTCTGAGAGGTCTTCTTTCCACCCACATTAATTGTACTCCTGTGTAAGCTAACTTGTGGGAAATTTTAGTTACCAAGTGCTGGGTAAATTTGTTGCAGATTTATGGATTTAAAGTCACATCTCAGCATTAAAACAAATTTATACAAGTCCTTGAAATTAACCTTATCTTTAAAATTTATCAGCGGTATACTTAAAAACAATGTGGCTCTGTAAATTCATTAGGCTGTACTGGTATGAGTACTCCTATGTATGATAAGCTGTTGTTTATGTAAATAGAAAAGAGATTTCATAGCTTATTTTTACTCTGCCCTTTAAAGTAGAGATAAGTAATCATTTTAGGGATTCTGAATTTACTCACTGAATCCCAAGGACATCATGTGATGCGTTATCATAGCCTTTCCTGAAAATGGGAAAACCTGTAGAAGATTCTGGTGTCTCCTTAATAAAGTTTCTGACCAAACATGCTAGGATCAATAATGCAAAAAGAAAAGAACATGTCTGCAGTTATTCTGTAATGAATTAATCATGAGCATTATAAGCTAAAATCTCATTTTTCAGTGTGAACCAATTGTATCTGCTCTTAAACACCACACACGTCCTGCAAACTGATGTTTAAGCACATTGCAAATGGTGTTTTTGGCCTGCATCTTGTTTCCTTCTGAAATAGTCCAGCTAAAGGACAAGTGACATAACATCTCGCGTCCTTCTTACGTGCACACAACAGTGAATTACTTAAAAACTGATCCTTGAGCTAGATTCCTTCAAGCTTTTGTAAGCAGTGATGTTGAGTTGCTTGCAGAGCACCCATTGCAGATTCCTTTGCAGGAGAGTTGAATGGTAATGCTCTGTGAAAACACACAGAGCAATGGTAAATGTCCCATTAAATTAAATGACATCACAAACATGATTAATACCCACGCCACCTAAAGCCATCAAGATACTGATCATTTAGGAAAATGAGAAATTAGTCAATTCTGCTGAACTTTCAAGTTCTTATTTCTGATTATGGCGAGATACTAAAATAAAAATTCTGAGAGTCTCTGAATTATTTCATGAGGATCATGTATCTATGAAACATGCTATAATTAGATATTCATGTCTAATTGCAGAAAAGAAAAGGCTTTAAACCTGTGGATGTGCAGACTCTGAGGGGAGTGCCTTAATTCATATCCCTTCACCTCTTGATGCAAGGCTACCTGGATTTTCCATCCATCAGCACACATCACTGCATTATTGCTCATCCTTTGCAAGTTCCAAAGGCTAAATCCAAGGAATTAATGTGAAACTTTGCCTTAATGATATTTCTGCTAGCTTGAGATGATCCAAGAAATAGAAAGATTTCATGTTTCAAGCTGAAGCAGGCAGGGATACACATCTCCTCTAGATGTTCAGTTATAAAGCTTTTGTTTTACATCCAGTTATACATGCAGAGTTGCCCAAATGCTACTTCTCAGTGTCTATCAAAATTGAAAAAATGCCTCACAGGTTTGATTTCCTCAGAGAGTTCACTAGTGAGTTAATCAGCATTTGGAGACTAACAGAGACATTTAGCAGTGGAACATAGTATTGGGATAAAAGCCAGCTATTCCTTTTGGCACAGAGGCAAAGAATGACAGAGAACCTGAGTACATTAGAATGGCAAGTAGTATTTCAGCCACTAGTAATAAAATTGGGTAAAAAATAGACAAGGGGAGAGTTTCAGAACCAGTGGGATGTGTAGCACTCACTCTCAATGTCAACAGATTTGTGTGCTGTAATTAAAAAGTGATAAACCAAGGTCTGTGAAGCTTTCTGTTGAGAACATTTCACATTCAGTGGTGCATTTGGGGAATAAATTCAGAGCAAGCCATGCACAGAAGCCTTCAGGACATGCAGAATGCTTTACAGTATGGCTGCCCTCATGTCAGTCTCTGCACACGGGCAACAAGTGCACTAAGCTCATCTTTCTCAGTTGTGTTTAGATGCTATTAGTAAGTAATACTCACACTCCTAGTCTCGTTTTACAAACCTAGATACTATGAAAATAGGTTTTAGCTCAGGGAAATGTTTTGTTACTCTCACTCCTGATTGCCATCATTTGTAACTCAATAAGGAAATCACAAGTAGTGGAAAAAATATCTCCCTTTATACTGAAGGAAGTTCAAATTTATTTTCTCAAATCCCTATTATGCATCTGGAAAACATGTAAATTCTGATCAGTCTATCAGACATATTTACTAACACCTGTTTGTTGCAGACATGTCTCAGATCTTAAGAAGTTTAAGCAAAAGTTTGCTCATTCACATTAACACACTCCTTCCACATTGATTAATTTGCCTGGAGGCTTGAGAATCTGACAAAACTTCAATTGAAGTCAAACAAAAATTTTTCATTACCTCCATTGAAAAATTAATCAGGTACTTGTTCTGCAAATAACATGGATCTAGACATAATCAGTCATTTTTTTTTTCAAATTGCTATTTACCATGTCCTGTGACTAACTTTTAAATTACTTGTATGAGAAACAATATTTGAAAAGGTTGTGATATAATAAGCCAGACTATTGACATTTTTCTGGAATGTTATTGAGCTCAGTGGTTTTCAATTAAGAGTGTGATCTACCCAGCTCAGTAAATAGACCGAGTCACATACGTTAGGAGATTATTTAAGTAGAATACAGTGAACACCCTGTAAAAAGGATCCTCTTAATACCCAAATGGGTTGCAAAGATTTAAGAGCCTTTCTCAGGACACACCAAATACATACACACAAGCAAATAAGAACAGTGACATAGATCAGTGATTCAAACCCTTTCTTAAGCAGACATTGCTGCAAATCTACCCTTTCTCCTCCTCAGCTCCTTGTGTAACCTGCCAGGCAATTTACCATTTTACCCCACCCAAAACCCCCAGACAATTCCTGCACCCAATAACACAACAAAAGAATTAAATTCTAAGGTTTAATAGCTCCTTGGTATTTGGACACTTCATTCACAAAGTGTTGGTGGAACCATATCCTGAGCCATGTATGGCACAGGAGGGCTAGAGGGAAGAGGAACGGATATCTGAGGTTTACCACAACAAACCTCTGTTCACAGCTCCTTCATTGGCAGAAGGACACCAAACAGCTGTGCCCATCCAAACAGACCTTACCCACTCTGCAGTGCCAACCTGAGCTCAGGTTCAAGGAAAAACTAAGCCTATAAAGCCATCTTCAGAAACAAGAAATACCCAGAAAAATATATAATGCAAAACAACACTACTTTCTTTCCAGAGAAGAGCAGAATTTAATTTATGCTTGTCAGTGTAAGAAATCCTCTGCATAGCAAAGAAGCATATACCCTCACTTGTCCCTGTCAGAGCTGTTTGCCATCTGGACACCAGCACAGAGAGAGCCAGAGGGAGCATTCTTGGGAAACACCTGTCCTAGGTGACCGGGCAGTTGTCTAGTGCAGCCCTCTTCCTGACCAGTTAGTTAGCTGCAGTGCAGCATGCATCCATCTCTAAGCTGGAACCTACTACATGGAATCAATCACATGTAATCTATAGTTGTTTGTTGTTGGTAGGGGTTTATTTATCTTTTAATACTGTCAATTAAATCATTAACAACAAGAAATATTAAACCATCATACATTCCAAGTCAATATTGAAATTTAGAGAAAAATATCACCTGCTTCAGCAGCTTGTCATTTGGAAAAAAATAACACATGATCCACTAACCAAGCAGCATACCCAAAATTATAAATCAGTAAGACTGAAATCCCCACAGCATCATCTTTCTGTCAGCCTTTCCCCAAGACATACAGTTGTGAGATGTCTGCCAGAGAAGTAATATAAAATGCTGCAACACAAATAAACAAAATACTGTTATTCCATCTAAAAGTTCGGATGTTTTTCTCCTTTCTAAAGTACTGTTCATATGTTTGTGTGTATATAAATACACACACACACACATACATACATATATACATCTTGGCTCAATACTTCTTAATCTCGTATTTCTGTGTTATCCCCCTGCTTCTTTGCTTTATCCAGCTAGGCAAAGCTTCAAGGAAAGAAAGGGAGTACACAATTCAGTCTGAGACCACAGGTACCCCTTTCAGTATCTTTCCACAGGCCTTTTCTCAGATGTTAGCTAGAAGGTTTCAGGTCCTGCTTCACACCTGATTACAGAATTTTTTTCCCTTGATAAATATAAAATTGAAAGAACCATTATCCTTTATTCTAATGGTTCATTTTCTAAAGCATCCAACTCACATGCAACTCATATATCGGGGTTGAAGAAATGGAGAGGAAGGAACTGTAGACTGGTAGCCAATACACAAACATACAGGAAAAACCTTTCTGCCATTTCTGCAAGATTAAGTACAGCTCAATAATCTTAATTCTGTAGGGTCTTGACCAGTGATAACAGCTGAATGGCTTCTTTTCAAGCTCTTTAAATTTTAATTCTGTACTTCCAGGGGCATTATCAGTACTAGATACTGGTTTTACTGGAAAGCTAAACCAGCAAGGTAGCACTTTACTTCTTTCACCTGGCAATAGACTCAGGCTCAGACCTCTCACTGGCAGGACTTCAGGAGAAATATTTGCATATGGGCAGGAAGTCCGTTTTAAACTCACATCACTGTTCATCTTCAAACAAAGCATCTAAACACGGGAATCAGCCTTCAATCCTCCACTTGGACAAAATTCCCAAAAGTGCATCACAAAGAGGCTTTTAAGTCTTTGGAAAGTCAGTGTTAAAGACATAGACCTTAAACAGATTTCAAATGTGAAAAAAGGAGAACATATGTATTGTTAAATACAGGACTGTTGGAAAGTTTTTGCAGACAAAATATCTTACTGATGATGAGATCCTGCAAACAAACCCATGAATAGCTGAAATCTCTGGGTCAGTGTAGGGCAGGATTTTGCAAACCTTCATTCAGTCATTTATTCCCTATCCACCAGCTGTGATAATTTGGGAAAGGATTGAATTCACATGGTACTGAATAGTCCTCTGTCCTATAGAAATGTCTGTGGGTTATCTGAAGCAATACAATTACAGTCATTGCAATGAGGAAATAACTTTGTGGTTCTTTATACATAAATGAACTTTAACTATAAAATATTCATTGTATTTTTTGTTGTCATTGGAGAAAAGAAAATCAACTATTACAAATGCCTGTTTTAAATCAAAACCCAACTGCTGTTGTTTTTGAAGTTCCATTTTCTCCCATTTAAAAAATCTGAGATGGATCCCCACAGACTTGACCAACACGGGGCAAAATGTGCATAATCAGTCATGTATCCTTTGCTTTAGTTTTATTGCAGAGATCCATCCTGGGTTTTTTTTAGCATATATGATATTCTGAAGTCTGTTCAAGGATTTCTGTAATTTTTTTGCTCATGTTTTTCTCAGAGGTCCAAAATTCCCCCAGTAAGCCCTCATGCTGGCTATTCAAAGAAGCAAGCTACATTCTAGCTGTTGTGTTGATACCCCACCTGCAGTTAAGTGGTAGTCAATCAGAAGCAAGCAATCAAGAATTGACGGATAAGTAGAATCCAGGAAATAAATATACTAGTGGTCATTTTTTAATTTAAAATCATTGCCAATCAATGGAGGCAAGTTGGCTTAGCAACAGCTTTCAGAGCCTGGCACTTTATGAATGGTAAAAATATCTAGTAGTAAACAATAAAAGCTACTCACAAATTACATGAGGTTAAATCATAAGCTGAATAGCAATTGGCAACAAGTAAAGATCTACACTTGTACCTGTAACCAGGTCAGGTTTTCAGGGACAGCCAAAATAAGAATACAAACCAAAAAAAGAGAATATTCAAAAATATGCACAGCTATAGCAGTTTACAGCTTGTTGCTCCCTCAGATAGTGGAGCTAGAGGAGTAACTATTCACAGTTCATTTGCTAGCTCTGAATGTGCTGGTGAAGTTAAAGACAATCCAAGGCAGAAATATTAAATATAAATTCTTTGTTGTGACCTGTAAAAAACAAGCCATTGCTCATTGATATTTTCAGTAGTGGAATAATTCAGATCCCTCTTTGTAGGCTGAAGCATCAAACAGAGAAAATGCTAAGATGACTTCTTGTGAAAAGCAATCATCTCTTTCCACTGAAGTAGAAAAGCTAGAGTTATTTGAAACATTTTATTTAAATTTGCCTTAAAAACATGGTAGTTTTTTATTGCAAAATAGTTTGAAAATAATTGTTTTACGTAGTATATACTCATTTTTGTTGGTCTTACACATCCAAAAAGATGTGATTCAGAGCTCATAAGAATAAACTGAGTCTGCTTTTGATTAACACTGTTTTTTATTAAGAAATATTTCAAATCCAAACAGTTAACTTCACCATATGACTTATCACATGTCTTTGTGCCTGCCCTTGCTCTGACAATAAAAGTCATCATAGAGACAAAGAAATGAGGACTAAAAATACCCTGAAATCCAGTGCTCCTCCCTTTTCTGTAGTCCAGAAGAGTAGGAGGCCCAAAGTTGTACTCAAAAATCTGTTCTCTTAATTTAAGAGTAACATATAAGTGCTGATAATAGTTTGGTTTATTAGACAGAGGACTTTTATGTGAAATGTTAGTAAGAGGGAAGTTTCCAGCTGTAAAGGACACCAACAGAGCTGGAACTATCACTAAAAACTCAGAAAATCTCAAGCCAGTGCTCTGTGACACTACAGTGCTCCTTATGGTAGTTTGCCAGTGGGAAGCAAAATCTATTGAAAATCAAACCTTCAGACTCCTCTTTTGTTCAGCCTACACCTCAACAAATGCAAAGGCAATCAGACAAGGAATTGTGATGTCCTGGGCTGGGATTCTCTATCCCCTTCCTTACTATAGTAGCCCCATTTTGGGTAGAAAGTTCTCTTGGAAACAGGTGAAAGAGATTGATACTTTCTGAAGTGTCATTTCATGCGGCTCTCATTACACTTCTGCCAGTTTTCTTCCAGGCATTTAGAAACTGAGTGATTGTTGCTAACATCATTTTTTCCCTCAGCCAAATCCAACTGCATTTGCCAGGCAGCAAAGGAAGCAGCATGTTACCAGCTCTCAGGTCATGCTATACACACATTTGTATTTGTAATGCTTGCTAGATCTTAAGGGCAAAACTCCGTTCTCCTGTCTGCAATGCAGTGTTTTAGCTGCAGTGCAGATCATTTATATCTGTGCTCCCTGTCCAAGCCTCAGAGAGGTCAGCTGTGATTTTGTGAACATTCCTCTGCAATTTCTTTCCTCATTTCAGTGTCTCTTTCACAGTCAGTGTGATTAGAGGGTGTGTGTGGCCTTTCTGTCTGTGCTGGCCTGTTACTGACCTGGTGGCTCTGTTCCTGCTTTTTCCTATGACTCCTTAATGCACACTCAGTGCTGACCCTCCAGACACTCTCCCAGCCTAAGCAGCTACAAGGGTGACCTGTGGTCTCTGACTTCACTTCTTCAGTATGTTGTGGATATCAAATAATTCATGTTTTACTCTCTGATACGCCTTCGGTTCCCACTTTATAACTAAACCACATGAGGCCAGAAATGAGCTTCTCTGCTGACAGCTGGGACAGTTCTGCCCAGCTACAGGGTTCCTTCATTTTTTACCTGTCATGTTGAGGAGTGCAGGGACAGCAGGAACCTGAATGGAAATTGTTAGAATAGCAGTGACAGGTTGCCTCCTTGTAATATGGTGCTTTCAGATAAACTTTACATAAGAAAACTGATCTTTTTTTTGTATTTTCTCACTTTCATTTCTTCCCTTTCTTCTGTAAAAAAATGGAAGTGTAAACCTATGTCTAAAATGGTGGAAGATAGGTTTTCTAGAGTCCTGGCAAACATCAGCCATTTTCCCCCAGATGTAAACAGACACAGGGAGGCAGGGATGCTGTTTTTTCCTCTCTTATTTTCTTAACTTTTTTCCAAAAGGCCTCTCTGATGAGGAGCCCCTCTCTGCAGGTGGACCTGCAGGAGCCCTCTTTATTACTTGGTTTGATTTTTGACCTGGCCATTGATGCACATAACTAAAAAACAGTGTCTAAAGAGCAGAAGGAGCCAATTAATAAAATCATGCCTTTTCAAGACACATTTGTACGGATTTATAGACACACACAGATATATGTACACAGGCACGTTAGGCAGACACAGATGTACATGCACAGGCACAAAGAGTAAGAATCCCTTTACAATCCATTCCCATCACTGCTGTTCAATACAAGAAGCACGACTCTCCCCCTCCAGGCAGTTTTGGTATCTGCCTATAAAAGACGGCTGCACAATACTTCATTTAAGTACCAGTATTGCTAGAAAAAGTGAATAGTGGGGAATCAGTCAGAGAGATTTCTTCCATGAGCAGGCTGGACCAGAGCTAAATGCTGCATTGCACCAACTAAAAGAGAGCCTTCCTGCTGCCTGAATTTACCCAGTGCTTCACCACTTCAGACAAGGAAGGAGAGTTTGCAAACATCTAGGATTATAGCCATCACTTGTTCCTGGGTTCTAGTGCTGTGTGTGCAGCACAATTTCATCACCTTAAAAGACTGATCATCCAAAAAATGAAAAACTGCACACATATATCAACTAACTTTTAAAAGGCTTATTTTTATCCATGACATCAGCACTGCTTTAATAAAACTTAACAAATGTCAGGTATTTTCTGATATATCATGCTTCCTGAAGTGAACTCTGATCAAATGCTTTGCTAAAAATCTCATTGGCAGCACTAAGTTTTTATTAAATTCTTCTCTAAGGATCAACTAATCTTTTTTTTTTTGTGAATACTTAGGTAGGCAGGATGTTTCAATAACTGGAAATTGATCACTGAAGTTATATATTATTGTTTCTTTTTCATGCCCGGTTAAAAATGCAACTGGTATTTGAATGAATTTCTGCTCTTGCAATTTTTAAAGTTTCCCACAGCATTCAGTCATGGGTGCTAGGAAATCAGTTCCTGTAAATACTAATTTCAACAGAGTACAACTGCATGACAACATAAACATAGAATAGAAAATAGTGGGAGCCCAGACACGAAGTTCATTGTGAACTGACTTCTGCTAATATTACAGAAAGCTTTCTAAAGCATATAGAAACATCTAGAATCAAAAACTTGAGCCTGTATTTTGTACATGCCGCAGTAAGAAGAGCAATCTATTTAGTAAAAAAACCCAGAAAATATATTACAAAGAGACCTTTTATTAATCTCCACAAAGAGAGAAGAAAATTCTGAGAATTCCACCAAAATGTTCAGAACAAAACCAAAAGAACATGAGCTGAGAGCACCCTCTTCTGATCATTATTTTGTTCTTCAAGTTCTAGGTAAAATATCTTCTGCATATGTTGTAAAATTCCAGTGTCCTGCTCTTTATCAGAATTACAAATACATATTCTGCTTGGGAGATGAATACCATAACTTTGTTTCAGCTACAAACTAATATTTTTACTTTAGTTGTTTTTTTGGGGTTTTTTTTTTTTTTTTTTTTTGTGCAAACGTGAAGCCACTTCTTCCAATAACTCTTCCCCTCGTATGTTCTAGTTTGATTTCCATAAGGCCACCCAGGGCCAGAGGTGCAGAGGACAGGCTGATTTTTTATTTAGTTCATGCCATTGAAAGAGATTTAAATTCAGGTTAAAAAAGCGCCAATCTGATTCTAAAGGAGTGTGTTTACAGAGATGAAAGAAGGAGCAGAGGATGGGGGGAGAATACGAGAAAGAGGAGTATTAGGCACAGAAATATTTTTCTATAGCTATAGCAGCATCCTTTTTACAGTATTCTGTAAAATACAGAGACCAAGCTGAAGATGTAAATTTTAACTCCCACTGTAATTCAGAGGGAAAAAAAAGGAAAGAGAGCAGTGCCTTGACCCTGTCCCTCACTTTCAGTCTCTGAGGACTGGAGAAGAGGAGTAACTCATGAATATTAGAGCTAATGAAGCTTGATTTTCTCCAGATTTTTGGTTCAGTGTTGATTGACTCTCATGTCTGGAAGATGTAAATTGTGACGTAAGCTTGTTCTGCATTTGAGGCATTTAGATGTGCCCTCTTCAGTGTGTATTCTCTGGGGTTTAAAAAGACTCCAATTCATGCTGGAGTATTTTTCTCAGTGGGTACCTCTCAGATGTCTCCCTGATCTGGACATCTATTTACAGAAATCTTGTAGGAACATCTGGTTTCTGAGATTGTTGTTCCTTTATCATATTGCATAAAAATACAACAATGGGTTAAAAAAATTAGATAGCATGGACTAATGGGCAGATATATATTGAAACATCTAACTTGTAATTAAGTCGTTGAAGACTTTCACTACAGAGCCCTTGACAGGCCGAGGTGTGGGGAGCAGTTCCCCTTGATGTAGGGAGGGATTCAAATCAGAAGTGAAGCCCAAAGAGGCAAAAGGAGTGATCAACCTTGGCCAGAGTCTCCCGCAGTGCAGATGAGGCATTTCAGGGTGAGTGATCCCATCTCCCAGGAGGACAGGCTGATGGACCAGCATGCACTCCCAGCGTCACACAGATTGGAAACCAATAGAAATTAAATTGGAAGATACAGGCACAATCCTATTATGTGATAAGGAAACCAGCGTAGATAGAGACAGCACAGAGATAAGAGGGTCATGAAAACTAACGGAGCAATTTGGATCTGAGAAAGTGGATGCACTATTCACCAGATGCACTCAGCCACACCGGATTGCCAGATGAAGCTTGTCCTTGTCAAAATACAATAAACTAGCCTCTTCAGCTTTCTCTACGTTTAAGGTTCTGGCATGAACCACTTTATACAAACATAGATTGATGGCTGAAGTGTACACAGGAATGACACAGGACCAGGATGATGCTGAAATATCATTAAAATTGATGATTTTGGCTTGCTGATCTGTCATCTTCAGTACAGCATGGCAGTGCATCTGGAGACCTGACATTACCACAGAACAATGTAGAGCCTTCTGGGAAGGGAAATGCTAGAGCTGGAAGGCAGGCATATGCAGAGATGCAAAACATCCAGGAACAGCTTTTGATCCTGCTGGTAAAGGGCTGTGTTGTAATTCAAGGTGTCTGACAGGAATGAAATCCAGCTCAGGCCATTGTGTGCACTTGCTTACAGGAACAGTAACCTACACCTGGGCTGTGGAAACAAAGGGTCAGGCACTCGCCAAGTCTCCTTAAAAGTTAATGCATGGCAAAGCAAGGCAAATGCAGCTTTAAGTTATTGGCCCAGACCTGGTAATTTAAAAACTGGGATTTTAGGTTATTAGAGTAGAAATAAAGGAATTGGCTCTTCTTCCTTTGAGAGTTTACAGAATCATAGAATCAAAGAACAGCTTCTACAAAGGAGGCCTAGAGATGATAGAATATTCAGCTGGAGCTGCATTGTAGGAATGATCAACCATGGAAAATCTTTACCATTACCCAGCAGCTGGAAAGTGCTGGAAAGGACAGTAACAGAAGGAGGAGTTTCCATTTTTGAGTCTGGCCATTTCTTACACCTGAAATAAGAACAGTAGCATACATAGGAGTATGTGGGTTTGAAACGGTGCAGGGTCAGCCATGTAGTTGGCATTCCTAAGTGGTCCTCCACGGAAATTATGGAAATCTCCAGAGTAATCAGTTTTTATTATCAGGTTTCACAAAATGTGGACCAGCACTACATGAAAAGGTTGCTCAGTAGAATTAAAATTATCCTGGAGCATAGGAAGCCTCAGACTTCAAAGTTTCTAGTTATTTGCACATCATACTTTAGGCTTTTTACTTTTAATGAAAAAAATTGCAAGGCTCTCAGAATCTTTCATTATGAAAGAACCTCAAAAAGTAATGATACTTGAGCACAATACTTATACAAAGATGATAAAGGATAAAAGGGAAATATAAAATAATGCTCAATCTCTTATCTTTCTGGTAAAAACATGGAGAGCAAGGTTTGATTTATATTTACCTAGGTACAAAATTTCTTCAGACTTAATCTGCTACATTATTACTTTGAGGTCAACAGTGTCAATTCTGTTCTCTGAAATGCATTAAAGGGTTATCAAGGTAAGCAGTGATTGGATGGGATCCCTGCAGCCAACTCATATATTGAGCACAGGGTAGAAGCTTTTCCTATAGATCTTTTCTTCACAAGCATGGAAAATACAACCAAAAAAACCCGACAAAAATGACAGTTGTATTCATTAGATATCACCTAAAATATGTTGCTGTGAATGGAAAGCCCTTTGATTAGGACTGACTTAGCAACATGCACAACGTCCTTCTGCACGAGTCTAATGGATCAGCATTCAAATGCATATCATTGAACAGATGGCTGCTGTAGAAGAGACCAATGCAGTGGTTTTGGTCACCTTGTACTGGCAGACATTCAAAGCAGGTGCTCAATAAACCGAGACTGGAACTGGACCAAAATGAGCTGGCTTCTAACAAAACCGTGACACAGGAAAGGAGGAGACAATCCCTTCTCCTCTCTTTTCCAAGAATGTATGAGTGCATGCAGTGCCAGCTCTGCCCATGGTGACCAGTCTCACAGGTTTGTCACTTTCTGAGATGCAACACCATTAACTTTAACATGAGGACCAGGGGCACTGATAAGCTAAGAATATCAATATGCAATTCAGATTTGAACTCCATTTTATACTCTCATCTTAATTTTTTCTACTTTTGTCAGCTTGTTCTGGGTCCAAAGTGGCCAAGCCCCAACTAGAACCAGAGCTGCTATCTGAATCCATTCCTGATCTGATTTTAAAGCAGAAAGATTAAATTCCTCACCTTTAGGAGAAATCAAATAAACCTGGCATCAAACCTTTTCACTGTCTAGGTTCAAAAACTAACTGCTACAGCAAGGAAAGCAATAATAGTGGAGATATTTGTGTGTTTTTACAGATGAAGTTATCCAGTGGTTAAATTTGGATTAAACTTAAACTCAGAGCTGAATTTTAAAATGAATCAGGGTCATGGTTTGTACGCACATGTGATGGTGCTAAAATCTTCTGGGAGTTCTCGTCTTCTGAAGTTTTGTCTGTGTTTGATCTGGAATAGGAAAATAGCGTCCATTCCAATTTGGAAAGAAACCCAGAACCCAAATTATATGAGTAACCTCACATCATGAGACTGAAATGCCCCCAAATACCCCCTTGTCCTTCTCTTTCTGAGGATGGAAAGTTTGACAGTCATATGGGACTAGGGAAGAAGGATGTCTCCAGATGGAAAAGGATGAAAAGCTGAATTTGG
>VYZT01007195.1:2090-23660 GCA_013400735.1 Pomatostomus ruficeps | reverse complement strand
CACTTAGCCAGGGTCAAACCGCGACAGCTACCCTGTGCATTTACCTGCAACTTATCTCGCTAGGAGAAATATTTTCCATGTCTGGCATTCTCTGATTTCTTCAGTAGCTTGCTTTCCTGCACCTGCAAGATCTTTCTCTCATGAATTCTCTTTTGTAGACATGTTTCCAGACAGAAGCAATTGCTTGCTAAAGTTTCTTGGATTAAATTGGAAAACTTATAAATTCTCTGGATTTAATACACATTAGGCTTTGTCTGCCGTACATCTGACAGTGAGTAGCCAATGTGTTTATCAGTTCTTGATGAATATGAATTAATTCAGACGAATGTTAGTCCATGAAAAACAAAAGGAACCTCAGACATAGCCCAGGATCTGCCTTCCTAAGCCGATCCCCACAGATGTAATTCATATAACTCATTTTACAGACTTTCGTTTATGAAGCTTTCACAATACTTCTGCATTTTTAACATAAGAACAGATTTTAATATCTAGATTAAATCTTGCTGTGATTAATTACTGCTGCATTCAGCCTATTCATCATGGATGTGGAGAACAGCACATCTCCTTGCACCTTGATGTACTATTTTCCAAGGAAGACCGTTCCAGCATGGCTATCTTTATAGACAGCATGCAGGAATTTGGGGACTGGACTGAAACTCCTGTCACAACTTAGGCAGTTGCTAGTCATGGGAGCATGCTGCCCATCTCCTGTAGGTGATGGTCTCTGTGATTCTGTATATCCAAGCCTTCAGCCTGATGGCAAGAGTCAAAGTGCACTGAAATCAGTAGCAGGCTTAAACCTTTACTGACTTAAGGGGCCTAAAAAAAATAAAGAACCCATACTCACATTGACCTTTAACAGATGGTAGCAAAATGACTGCTACAGAAAACACTGTGACATTAGAATCACATCTGGCTTGGCGGTGCTGGAAGGGACAATACAAAATCCCATATAAAACCTCGAATGTCTGTGAATGTTTATAACTTAGTGCAGGCTCTGAGATTGCTCAGACTGATAGGTAGCTGTCTGAATACAGTGGAGAAGTGGTTCTCTGCCAGTCTCATCCTCTTTCTGGTTACCAGCACAGACACATTCCCTCAGATCAATTATTCCTGATCTCCACTGCTGCTGTGTGAAAAACATGTTAAGAAAGGGGTTTTTCAAATTGCAGACAGTTTTTTCCCCCTTCTCCTACAGCTGAAGCAACATGTGTCTTTTTTTACAGAATACCTGACCCATAATTTCTGACTTGTGTCAGGTTCCTTCTCATATGAATAGCAAAGTATGAGCATATCCTTCTTTTTCTTAAAATAGCATAGGTGTAAAATATTTGTTAATCCTCTGCAATTAGGGTATAGAGCAGGACTTGAGTTGCTTCTCAGTGAAATCATAATCACAAATATTTCTTGTATTACATTATGCAATACGAAGGCTCTTGCTAATTCCTTGTCTCTGTGGAATGGGCATGTGTTTTGGCTCTGTAATCGAAAAGTTCAAGACTAGCATTTTTATGATTCTTGTTGTCTTGCATCTTATAAGCTGAGTATTTAAGAGTAGCATGTTTATTTATATATGTTGCTGCTAATCCAAACTGTCTGCTAAACTAATCCCTTGTTAAAATGAAATCAAGTCAGCTATTTTAGATTACAAAGTTAAAACAATAGCTCAGTCAGACACTTCACACATCTGTTTTACTTTTCCTGAATAGGTATGCAGCTTTTCTTACATTCTTTCTCAACAAAAGTGCCGCCAATTAGCTATACTTTTCTTTCATTTTTCTCTTGTGACCTAAGTCTTGTTTTCTCGGTTCTTTTGCTGATTACTTTTGAAACGCTGGCTTTTTTACATGTTTGTTTTCTTTCTCAGTAATACATTTTAAAATGGATAAAAATTTCATGCTTATTACTACTTAATATGTTATCATACTCTATTACCCAAATTCAGACCAGAGGTAATTCCAATGTGGGAAATGCCAAAATAATACATTCTTGGAGATGAGATCTTAGACAGATATGGAAACCCAAAGTAGGCTTTGATTTACTTACAGTCTACAGGAAATGAAGCATTACCATCAATGTGGTACATAGAGATTTTAACTGAAGATAACTTTATTTCCAGCTTTACCTGCTGCTTTGATTTAAAGTGTTTTTCACATCATCTAATTTTTCATAAGCTTTCACATGTTTAAGGTTTGGCTTTTCTTAAGGGATTGTATAAGTTTTCATTTTGTGCAGAAACCCCCCTCTTATTTAGTGCATTTGTCAAGCACTTTAAAATTACGTCAGGTGAGGGTTGCTCCAGCCCCCTGAAGCCAAAAATATAGAACAATGGGGTTTACCTCACCACTTTTTAATAAACTGATTTTTGGACTAGCATTCTGAGAGGATGTTGTTGCTTCAGCCAAGGTAACCTTCAGGCCCAGTTTGATTTGATTATAATTTTATTTATCCACTTGTTTCATCATCCCTCTTTGAAAGGTGGAGAAGAAGAGGCAGGCTGACCCCATCTCAGTCCTGTATTTAACTTCACAACAACTACTTGGAGATTATCAGCTGAGAAACTTTCAGGGCTCACCTGCCCCAGAAATGCGAGTGACTGCATCATGGAGAGGTGGGAACAGTTATTACTTCCTTTATACTACAGAGTGTTGTTTTGAGTTTTGCAGTTTTTCGATGTTTCTCTTTGCTGTGATACTTTCTCAAGCATGCTGCTGTAAACATGGCCATGGTTTTTGCTAGCTATTCGTGTTTTTGCTAACTATTCATGTTTTTGTTAACTATTCATGTTTTTGCTAACTATCCATGTTTTTGTTAACTGTCCTTGTTGTTTTTCATTCCATTCTCCTAGGCGGAGAAATGTGATAGATTTATGCTTTAACCATAATTGAGAGGTGGTAATTTCTACCTCCAATCCACGGTGATTTCTAAGAACATATAAATAAAGTCAGAAGGTTCTGCCCTCTCTCCCTTTGCCCTCTCTCTTTGGCCTCTCACTTTAGCTCTCTCATTTAGCTCTCCTTTTTAACTCCTCAGCCTGGTCAGCTACGTGTGTTTGTGTCCATATAGCACAGAGAACATCCACAACAGAGAAACAAAGGCATAGAGAAATTGTATAAGGTAATTTCAGGTTGCTCTTTAACACAGGGATATAACACTATATCACTCTGTGATGCGGTCAGGAAGCCGGTCCAGCTTGTTCCCCTGAGCTTGTGGGAGCCACACCTATGTTCTGAGCACAACTTTCCTCTCAGCATCCCTCCTGAGGGTAAATGTCTCATGCCACTGAGCACTGTTCCTTGTGGGTGCTCATGGATACACATTCTGCTCACATTCCTCGTAGGTCTTTTAGCCCCCGTGCCCAAACTCCCATGCTGCCTTGAATGGTGGCTTGTGGTCTTCCATGTTATTAATAACACATCCATACAGGCTTTAAATTCAGCAGGATCTTAACAAGAACATGCATTTGCAGCCTTGGACCCAGAAATAACTCTGTAGAACTTACACGAACTACTACATGAGGTGTGAAAACACTACTTACCTTCTCAATGGTGGGCTAGGAAAGCAGGGCCAGCTCTCAGCCAGTGCCTGGGACTGCACATCCTCCTTGTCAAAGGTCTCTATCTCCTGTGGTAGCTCCTTAGCTGCTACCCTGCAAGTGCCTCTGATATGAAGTCACAGTTGTTGGCTCCAATCTGGCCCATACACTGGGGGTGGCTAAGACAGGAGATTGCACCGAGCTCATTATTCTTCTATTTAATGAAGTCCAAATGCTACTGAAATTGTTAGACAGTGACCTTGTTAAGTCAGTGGTCTTTAAACCAAGACATCAAGACATCTTCACTTCTTCTGTCATTTTGTGGGAGTAGGAAGCTCTGAGTAAAGTCATTGGGAGGGACAAACAACTCCACTATGAAGCTCAGCTAGTCCCTAATGATAAGTTTGAAGTCTTCATGCTTCAGTGCAAGAAGCCAGCAATCCCTTCTGGCTGCTGTCTTTCAGGGTCTGGCTGGAGTGGCTGCCCACCATGGCAGACAAAACTGCCAGATATAAGGTTAGATTTTTCTGCCTCCTGTATTTCAGATGTCTTGGTTGGAGAAGTGACTTTAGCATGTCAGTGGTGGCACAGTGATCTCCAAATGATGCACCTTCCCTCCAGACCTGCACACACACCCTGGATTGCAGTTCCTGCAGGCAGAAGGGCAAATTAATGCCACAGAGGACTGCCACCAAGGTCACAAATTGAGCCAGTGCCACAGCAGAGGCAGATGAGATCACCCTCTTGGTGTGTTAAAGCTGAGTTTGACACTGAGGACACATGTGGAAATCAGCAGGAGTTTGCCTGCATAATTTTTATAAATTTGCTAGAGCACGTGGTGCCTGTATAGCCTGGATCAAACTCTGCTTTCACAGCTTCAATGACACTCCAGACTCTTTCAGGCCAATGGTCTCCCAGCACCTTGTGTCCTTCCTGCACGGATCCTCTAAAACCTACTTAGATCTGTTCCCTAGGAATGGGAATCACTGCCTCAGCTGTCTCTCCTGACAGCTATATCTAGACTACTCAATGCTCCCTCTGTAGGTGATGGAAACAAATAAGAACTTATAGCATGTGGTTCATATGACTTCTATTTTTGGAGGAAATTAATTTGATCTTATAAGTGCCCATTTTCTTTTCATCAGTTTTAACAGGAATTTAGGGTAGCTTGCTCTGACACAGATATCTTACTTTGGAAAACAATGCTATTTCAACTCCCTGAACGTGAAAAACACCACACAGCACTTGTATAATGATATGGGGGTTTTTGTGAAGGATTGTAAAAGCACATGGCAAGTTAAAGTGTGCAATGTTTTGTACACCTAGAAAACTTTCTGGATGGGCTGTTATCTACTTTTCTGTTATCTCTGTACTGTACAGGCATGTTCAGTCCTTAATGAAAAATGTGCAACTAGATCAGGGTATTAATAATTTGTCAAGCTGCTTAAAAGGGGTAGAGGAAAACTTCAGGAAGTCTGCCATGCCCTGTTCTATTGACCTTCTTTTTTTTTCAATAAAAGCAGCAAATAAGAATTAGCAGGGAGTTATGTTCTCAGCTTATGCCAACTCTCTTGCTGGAGAGGAAGATATTTGCCAGGCCTGATAAGCTAAGTATATAGTGTTAGTTCTATGAAGAAACAAGTTTTTGAGAAAGACCATGGCTTTTGGAGGAAGTTACCCTCTGTCTTCTGATCACAATAGTTTTTTTTGTGCTTAGTACAGTCCAGGTGCCTCTGGGAACAGCAGCAAAGGGTGACTGCCACCATCCTGTGACCCACAAACACGTTGTGCTCATGGTGTGTTTCCTGCATGTGATAAGTGCATATGCAGTAACTGACCAGGTGATGTCCCAGGCATGATTTTGCTGTGACATCCTTTAAAACCTACAAGTGACTCAGTCCTAGATAATATACTCAAGGAAATACTGTATTGGTGGTTTGTGTTAGAATAATGTGATGGATTTCTGGCATTGATTAAAGCAGGTTCTAATATGCCATTTTGGACAACTATGCCAGAACATTAACCCTGATTGTTGGCATAAGTCACATTTAAAACATTCTGTATTTCCTTCTTAGCCATATCCGTTGTTCTTGTAATATAATTTTACATTGTCAGAACATATCAGTTGAAGGAGAGTGGACACGAAAAATTCAGTGATTCCTGTATTCCATTTTAAAAATCTGAAATATTTTTCACTTTCCATTGTATCTCTTTTTCAAGTCTCTTGATACTTTGGTGATTCCCAGTGCTGTAAGATCTGCTTTTTCCATCCATGTTTTCTCCCTAGGCAGTAGTGTATGATAGGAAAATGTGAATATGGCTTTCTAAGCTGCAGTGTTACAAACAAAATCACAAAGATATTTTAGATCTCAGTTTTTGTTAAATAGTTGAACTTACCCAAGTGTCACTAAAAGCTCTGTGACAAAGTACACAACTTCGAATAGGCGAAGTAGGCAAACCTCCAGATCCTAATCTAGAGGACTTCCTACTCACTGCTTGTCTCTCTGGGAAACACTGAAGCTATGACTAAGGGAAATAGGGAAGGGACAACCAACATTACCGCAGACTTCTCACAGTTACACAAACCAAACTGAGCTTCACAAAGCTTGGAGGCTTTAGAGGAGGCATATTGCAGTGGTTCACTAGGTTGAAGGCAACATCTTTCACCTTGTCCTAAATGACAGAGTTGAATATTCATTCCTTATGTTTACTGTTTGTCTTTTTTACACCAAAGAATGTTTTTCCTATATGTTTTGCTAATTGAGAAGCTGATATTAAGCTGGTGTTTTTGCTCAATCCCATCCTTTATACAAAAAAAAAAAAAATGAGGAAAAGGTACTCTACAAGAAGAGAAGGACACTGCATGAGATGGGGGTCAGGAATAAGGAGGCAGAAGGAGGAGGAGGAGGAGGAGAGAGGATTGTGCAGATTTCCTGCCCACACTTCAAAAGGGGCTCTCTTCTCCTGTATTATTTCCTTTCCCATTAGCTTCACTTTGTTGGCTTATGGTTCCAAAATGCACCAGGAGTCAACTCCAGTGCAAACCTGATATTAAAAACTAACAGGCTAATGCCAGGGAAAACACACTCTGCTCCTGGTTTCAAAGACAGATTTTCTTAAGTGCAGCCATGCTTTTCTAATAAAAATTCATTAAACAATGGTTATGAAAGATGAAGGGTGGGGGAGGGGGAAGGGATATAATCAAGTGAGCCCCTTTGAACTCACTTGAAAAAATACAAAAGCAAACAACCAAGCTGTTAGTGTCACACGTTTCCCTTATGAACAGAGAGGCCTATCCAGGTTTGCTCACAGTCCAGGGAATAAAGATGAGTTAGGCACCTTATCTAAACTTTTCCCTCCAAAAACTGTAGGATTTCTATTCTGTAAACATGGATGTGCAGGCTCTTTTGTGTTGCTTCAGTTTACATTATTGTGGGTCTAAACGAGCCTCATAGAGACTGCTTAATTCATTTATGTAAAGTAAAAACAAATGTAGAAGCCCTCACTATTTTTTATTGTTAACATCCCATTGGGAGGCAGGAGAGTAAATATTTTAGAAGTTTAAAGCAATCTACTTAAGCTTAATAATAATGCTGGGTTTCAAGTAACAAAGAAGAGTACAAGTCACTGGAAGATCAAAGATTATTCTGAGTTTTATAGCAAATCTGGGCAAAGATCTCCTGGGAGGGGTAAATCTTCAGAACTCTCCTTTCCCACTCTTTCATGGTGATTGTTTGGCATCTATGGAACAAGAAAGCGAGGAAGAGAGAATTCAGGCAGTTCTCCTGTGTCCAGAGAAACAGGAGGCTACAAAACTGAAGGAATGCTGACTTTTTGGCTAGTTTATATCTTAAAAATGATAAATTAAAAAAAAAAAGAGAAAAAAGCAAAGGATAAATAAAAAAAATAAATGGGTCAGAAATACCCTTTCTTTTCCTGGGTCAGTTTGTAATCTTGTGTTAATTGAATTTTGAGTGAGTCATCTCTAAATGAGATTTCTGGAAATTTTCCTGGGTTTATGTTAAGTGCTTGTACTTGTCAGCAAATATTCAGAATCATTTTCAGAATCATCTGTTGAGACACACTAGACACTCTTTATACTCTTCCCAGCAATGCTGTCCCTTTCATCTGAAATCAGAAGAGTAGAGTGCTACAGTTTGGGCCATGGGCATGACTGCACATTTGAAAAAAAAAAGGAGGGAGAAAAGGAACACTGAGCAGAAAAGCTGATAATGAATGATGCCACATAACAATACTGCAATACTGTAATATCAGGTATGTATGTCTGTGGATGCATTCAGGGGACTGATATTTAGAGAGCATAATCAAGAATCTCTAACATTGGAACAGAAATTGGGCCACATTATTTTCCCATGGCTGAGAAACCTTCTACTGGCCCGGCTTCCAATTATAAAAACACTGGAGTCCTCAGCCATTACACCAAAGCTTGTAAATTTCCTAATGAATATTTAAAATAACCCTATGGAGTTTTTTAATGTTAATGTATTTCAGCCTTTGACTAACACGAATATCCTACAGGGCTACCATCGTGTTTAGCTACATGGTTAATTCTATTCTTTTATTTTAATGCTAAAATATTGTGCCAGAGAAAAAAATAATAAATCTTTGTTTCATCTTCTCCTGGTGTACATTTTATGTTTTTGTTTGATTTTTTTTAATGCCACAGTGAAGTTTCAGACACAGAGCAGATACACACAGCCAGTTTCTTTCTAGGCTCTCTCACAGAACAAAAGCGATATGTGCACTCCCCTACCCCCCAAAAAAGCAATTATTGAAAATCAATACCATAATAATGGCGAGCAGTGCTGTGTTTTTTCCTTGATAGCCAATTATGAGCAATTTACTAAAGTTGTCAACTCGTGGCAAAACAAATAGTGTTAATAGTATAAATTTCATAAAGACCTATCTGTCTTGTTATTGCTGCAGTCTGAGAGGTGTTCCAAGTTCAGGCTAGTAATGGAGCAATAACTCATGCAGCAATGGAGAGAGTACCATCACCAACACTGCATGCCTTTGGAGCAGGGGGACTGAGCATTGCTGCCATGCAATATGTCCAAATGTGATTCCCTCCCCATAAATAACCACCAGCTTTTTATAGGAAAGATGGGGGAGCATGATACATAGAAATTTCTTGAGTGTTTTTAGGGTGTTTTAAGACAATGTAATAATCCACTGTGGTATTTTGAGAAAAAAATTTGGGACTGTGAAGT
Source organism: Pomatostomus ruficeps (assembly GCA_013400735.1). Classification (NCBI taxonomy): domain Eukaryota; kingdom Metazoa; phylum Chordata; class Aves; order Passeriformes; family Timaliidae; genus Pomatostomus; species Pomatostomus ruficeps. The sequence goes on along the minus strand of VYZT01007195.1, from coordinate 14,894 downwards.
TAATGCCATGTTTTTGATTGCTGACTTCAGGCCTGAATGAAGGCATTGCAAGTTTGTGATGTGCCTGCATAGCATCTATCACAATGGGAGCTTCTCAGTGCTACTGGTGTGCTGTTAGGAGCCAAAGGAGTATGAAAGTGATGTTAATGTAGTAGATGAAAAGTTTGGTATCAAATCAAACAGATTTCTTTCTGTTTGTTTCTGATGACAGTGTTCCTAAGCCAAGTTCCGTCAAAGTGCTTTAACTGTGGGAAGTTGTCTCTCCTACATTGCAGCAAACATGACAGACTCCACCTTCTTGAGAGACACAGAGCTGATTTTGGCATTGCACACTCACAAATGAGTTCTCACAAAGCAGGGCCACATCCTGCTTTTCTGTGACAGAAAATGGCAGCAGAGAGAAGGGAAGTAAAAAGCTCTGTGGATCTGAGGTGTTACCACCAGGGATAAAGGTATGAAGGGGGCAAGATTCTCTCTCTGGTTCATGGAAAATTCACAGAAGGGAAGGATGCTCATGTGGGGTCAGACATGCTGTGTATGTCTGCACAGCTGAGGTACACAATGAGTGGAGTTTTCCTTTATACACTTAAAAGTGTGCTAAAATGTATTCCGGTCCCAGCCAGAATGCTGCTCCTGCTGGTGCCAGCATGCTGAGAGGAGACCCACCCCACGGCTGGGGTGGGTCCAAGTGGCCCATGCTCCTGCTGAAAGCTCTGGGGGGATGGGCAGGACGTCACTGAGCACATGCCCACCCAGGCTGAGCTTCGCCCTTTACTTGAGTCCAGGCTTTGAGTTTGAATCTGAACTGTAAAGCTGGGGTCCAGGCCAGATGATGAATTGAAAAGCTCTTTGGGACATGGGAATTCAGCCTGTGCTCAGGTTTCTTTGTGCTCCAGCTCAGCTGTCCACCTCTCTAGGAAGCCACCATTCCTAGTCCCAAGCTTTTCCTCTCTGTAGGTGCAAAAACAAAGTGTGGGAACACAAACCAGTGTTAGCAACTGTTCACTCCTGTGAATATATGAAGGCTAGTTGTCCACAGAGAATTTTCAAGCTGTGTCCGTCTTCTGGTCTCTAAGAAGCACATAAACCCACAACAGTAAGGTGTTGCTCGAGGAACAGGGGGAGAGGAAAAACAAGGCTTCTTGTAAGCTCCTACTCTTCCTGCCCTCTCAAAGATGTGTGCATGTGTGTGTGTGTATTTAGTACTTAAACTGAGTTTCTTCCTCTTTTATCCCTTCCCTACTAAGTACTGAAGGAGTGACACTGGCCTTCCACTTGCACGGAGCTGGCAACAGCTGTGTCTGGTGCAATGTCTGCCACACACATGTGGCGCTCTCTCATGACTGTCTGGTGAGGGTCTGAAGATGGCAGCAGCACTTGCTCGTAATTTTTAGACACTGATCTGCTTTCTTTTAGTGCATCCTGGGCTTTGGAGCAAGTGCATGCTCCACTTTCCCTCCCTAGGAGCAGCTGTAAGTGAAAAAGGGGTGTCTACACTGGGAACTCACTCCAAATGCTCCCTTAAACTGCCTTGTCTGTATTAATCTGCAATCTCCTTTTCCACATACTAGAACAGCTGCTCCGCTGCAAACTCCAGCTGGTGCTCATGGGGTGTCTTAAATGCCTTAAAGTGTTTCTTTGCTGGAGACTGTGAACATCTCCTTTGCCATAATCCCATCTCTGTGTGGCAGATGTGGGGAGTTGGTGTCCCAAATTTTCTGGATAGCTTAAGCAGGAAAAACTTTCTGGAAAATAAAGGGTTGATTTTTCTTCGTTGTGCCTAATCTGTTTCTAGCTAAACTGAGCCTGGAAAGCAAATTTTAGGTGCCTCTTTAAGCGTTTGCAGATCTCACTAGCAAAGAGGAAGAAACTGGTTTTGGGAAAATAAAAAACAGTCTGCACATGGAGGAGGAATTGGAATCAATTTCCATGTCAGGTTTAAGGTCTATTTGAAAGTTGAGGTTTGAAACTGAGATGCAGAATCAAGCATGGTAGTTCTGAAACTGTGCTGAAACTCTGTTCCATGAGATTTCTTCACTAGCAGACATAAATTCTAGAAGCCAATAGCCTTAAGGGATTTCTATCATCTTGGATTGTAGAGGAAAGAGAGCCGGAGTTCTTAGAGTCTTGTCATGCTGGATTTGTTCTGACACTGAAACAGAAGGGGAAATATCTCATTACTTAACAGTGAATGGATGGATGTGGAGATTTATTTAGGAGATCAGAGCAATCTCAAAAGCCTTTTAAAGAGATGAAGTGAGGAAGAACAACCTCTTCAAGTGATTTCATAGGCGAAGCTTAGTGAGACAATGTTAATGAAACTTGGCCAAGATGCTGACTCTAGTACAGCTCTTCTTGAGCATAGAATCTTATGGTCTTTAATTGATCATAAGTTGTCAAAGACAAAAAATAATTTTGCCAACAATAGATGAATAGGCTGAAGGATGTGGGAGGCAGGGCAGTCCACCCTGGGGAGACAGTGCCAAGCTCACGCCCCTTAGTAGGGAAAAGAACTCTCCTTCCCAAGATTCCTTGCAATCCTCCATGTTTTCAGGATTCTCGGAACTACAGTTCCCAGAGGGCATTGCGCTGCCCCGGTGTCTCCTAGGATGAGTCACTCTCGGTCACACGAGACCCAAAGGTTTTAAAAAGGCATGGCATATGTCCATCAGTGTCTTTCTCCACCTGGCTGTTACCAGCAATCAGCAATAAACATCTAAGAAGCTTTGCCAAGGAAGACCCTTCTTTGCTATCACCAGTAGGCTATATCTAAGGTAGCTGGGAGACCATGGGGACGGGGAAGAGATAAGCTGGGAGTGGTGTGGGCGGCAGAAGCTGTAAGGTAGCATTAGGGCCCTGCAACTGCTACATGGAGCCTCCGCTGCTAGGCAGTGACAGACGCCATGAGATCAAGACCGCAGGAATTCGAAACATTCCAGGACCGTGTGTGAAAGCTCTGTCTCACCCCACCGCGGGAGCCCCAGCCCCTGCAGCCCCCGCAACACCCCCACCTTCGCAGGAGACCATCAAAACCCTCAGATCAAAGATATAAGCCAACCAATATAGAAGGAGTGTCACCAGTGAAATTTGCATTATTACCAACACTGTGTTTCCAGTCATGACTAGAGCAGCAAGATAAGTCTGAGTGATGAGTAACACAGCATAGCACACAAGTAGTTCACTAGATCTTCTTTTCCACACACGTCCCATGTAGAGGGTCTAGAGAAAACTTCAGATGGAAAATGGAAGGCCAGAAAATCTAGGAAAGAAATACCTCATATAAAAATCCATCAGTTTGGAGAATGTTGCTGTTATTAGTCACTACATCTCTATCTATTAGTAGATGAAGGATTTTGTTACTGTTTTTGTGTAACTTTCTCTCAAGATTTCTTGCCTGAAAAGCAGATAGCATACTGCTGATCCTTCTAGATGGGTTCTCTCTACTTCCACTTCTACAGGACAGTTGTCCCTCTTGGCTTTTCTCCAGTGTCTGCTGCATTACACTATAAGGAATATTCACAACATCTCACTCTAGGCCCCTCATATGTGTCTTAAATTAGCAGTATAGACTCACATTTCCTTCCGTGGCCTCCTCTAGATGGCCAAACAGAATATGAGCCCCAACTAGATGCTGTGAATGGTCCTCTGGAGCAATATGTCTGTTGTTTACAAAAAGTTATAGAACTCCTATTTTGTTGCCTCAAGTTTGCAGGCCAGTGTGAGTAAATGTTCTCTATGTGTTGCGTGCTACTAAACCCATCTCATCAGTGATCTGGTCTATGAAAGGGTGCTGCTGGTAATGCACTGTTTGAAAAAAAACAGCAGTAAAACTCTTTGTCTTGAGTAATTTATTTCATACACTGCCTCTTCTGCTGTGTGAATTGTGTGTTAATAGCTTGCAGTTTTCTCACATTTGCTGGTTATTTGAAACCATTGTCTGAATAATTTCTATGAATAATTTTTGATCTGTAGGTCTTTCACACTAATTTCACTGGGATTATTTGAAAACTGAAATTCATCTTTCAAGCTGAGTTAGTTTTTATTGGTCTCGTGGATCATAAAATGTATTTATTTTAATGGAATTGACTGTTGAAAAATAGCATGTATTGTCCTGTGAAGAAAGACATTTGGGTGCATAATGAGCAAATCTCATCTGCTTGTAGGTTCTATGTGATTTGTTTAAACTATCATTCACAAAAACAATCATAGTATTAAACAAACTCACCAGTTCACCTAGCACATATCCCTGCAATCCCAGGTAATCATATAGCAATTCAAACATTTGAGTATTGATTCAAATACTTACAGATTTTTAGCGTACAAATTAGCTGGGAAGTAATTTTCCTTATGCTTTTGATCAAGTTGCAAGGCCTGAAAACTTTAGCCACTTTCTTGTGGACATTTTATTTCTCCTAAGTCTAGTGGATGTTACATGTAGAAAAGTCAGAGAGAAAGAGAAAAAAGGAATATAAGAAAGGTAGGATGTAAAACTGTAAGGAATCTCAGGTCCCTGCCATCACCAAGTCTAGGCAATATTTTAAAGAGGAAAAGTTAAATATTTATAAGCCTTAGAGAACAGTTTACTTTGGATTAGTTTTGCATATGAAAGTTTGGGTTGGTTTCTTTTTATCTCAGGAGGCTCTGTTGTGCCTGTTAGTCACTTCTCTGCAGGAGTACCTCAAGGAACTTCCTATTGCTTTTGTGAGTAAACCACAAACATTCATATCTGCTGGCTGCTTCTTGTCCAGAAGTGAGATCATGTGTTGAAGTCCATTTTAATATTTAAGGACTGTTTTTTGTAACAGCAGTACCATCCTGTACAGCATAGTGTCTTCATTCACACTGGAGAAGTGTTTTGTTTTTATGTATATCCCACAGTGTAAAAACAGACAGAGAAAAACTAGGGAATTAGTTCTTGAGATACTTTGCTCTTAACTTGTTTTATCAGTATCTGCCAAAAATATCTGGAGTAGTAACAGTGAGCAGAACAAATGGTAGTGCTAATGAATACTAGAATGACAGAAAGTTTTTTATTCCAGCCCTCCAAATGATTACCATCTAGTAACGAACAATAAACAATTCAGTATCATCTACACCTCATCCAATTTAAATCCCAGAAATCAATTTTTATGAATCACTATTTAATTAACCAATTCAGACTCTTGTTTCTGCATTAAAAGTAGCCAGGTTCAGTGCCTGTCTTTCAAATGTTTTGAAATCTCCACCATGCTAGTATGAATGCTTCCACTGTGTACCATGGATGTAACACTACTGTGCTCACTATCCACCTTGACTGGGTCCTCTGAAGACTATTTCCCCTAAATGCAATGGTACTGTAAAACAAAGAGACTTTTGGATGTGAGGTTTGGTTCTCTTTTTATTCACAGACCCCCAGCAGATGACTGGCTGCCCAGCACAGTCTGACAGTAGGTTATGGCAGTGCTATTCCAGAACTGTGTTTGGAGGAGTATGTCATGTCCAAAGCCACAGATTTGCTGAATTAGTTGAGTAATACTGGGGGCATACATTACCTATGTGGGATGCCAGAAGATCATAGAACTGGAAGGGATCATGGTGTCTGTCTCATTCTAGTGTGTATTTATATGAGTTGTGGTGATTCTAACACCATGGCCTTGCCAAACACTCTGTTCTGGTGCTTCATGGTCCCTGCTGTTAGAAGGAGACTCCCAGATATATCTTGAACCATTCCATCCAATATTTCTGCCCATGATTTGCAAGTTCTCAAACACAGGTATGAAGAAGAGATTATCCTCTTTTCAGAGGAGAACTTTTACACATTTTATGCCCCTTACTGAGTTTCTTCTCATGTTTATTCTCTAAGTATTTAAAGTTCCTTCAGTATTTCCTTCATTACAGATTGTGTCCTCTAGATTCTCATTTTTGCTAGTCTTTAAATTATACCTTCTTACAGTGCCCGAATAACAGATTCTTGTGGTGACTTCCTTACTAATGTGAAAGGAATTGGAAAACTTCATCATGTGAATAGTGTTTTTTAATATAAAGTCTGGTACACTGATTGCTTCCTTCAGAATTGGTATGATATTGTTATCCTGATGATAATTCAAAGATAATTCCTGATAGTATTACTAATAACTTCTATATAAAACCATTGACAGTTTCTAGCTGACTTTGCTTGAGTAGCTTAGCTGATACATAGCCATTTCACTCTATCATGCTGTACTTATCTTCTACAAACATTGCCAAAAACTTTACAATTTCCTTTAACTGTGTGTGAGCACAGACAGACAGAATATTTGGTATAATATTATTGCCATGAGTTTGGCTTGAACAAGTGAAACATATATTTATGACTTGAAAAGGATCTAGACCAAATAGCTTTTTTCTGTCCCACAGTGAGGAAAAAGATGGTTTTGAATTTCTGAATTGTCAGTTTGGTTTCAGCATTAGGTCCTGTAAGCTGTGTCCTGGTTATACATGAGGAAATCCCACCTTTGCATAACAGTGCTAGAGTATTTCAGGATAAGTGAGGCCCACACGCAATGTTTGCAAACAGAGATTGTGAGCTGGAGGAATATGCAGTGTTGTTTTGCTGCTTCTGGCCACAACTCCATTGGGGTTGGAACCAGACAAGGTGGTGGGGTGGGCTAGTCACCTGTCTATGCTATGGAAAATATTTGAACACCTGCAGAGAAAAGAGAAAGGGAGCTTCTCTTTTTCAAAACTTTCTATTCACATCCCGCTTGAAGCTTTTCACGGCATTACATTAACCACAGAATAATAAAGAGCCAAACAGGACAAGAAAAAGACTCAGTGTCATGAATCCGCTTCAGGAGGGAGGATGCTAAGTAGGTGTCAGGAGCCCTTGAGTTTTCCTTGCCTCTGCCACTGCCCAGTATCCCAGCCCCGTGCTCCTCTAACTGTCTCACATGTGAAATATAAGACCTGGCACTTTCTCTTGCTCCATGCTTGAATAGTGCTTAATAACAGCCTGTACATAGTACTGTAATATAAAACACACTAATAAACCTCCCTCAGACACCTTTTGGAGAGCTGTTCAGTAAACAAGTAGGAAATAAGATGATGTAAGGTGACATTTACAATAGCCCTCAAATATTTATGCAGTGTATATAATGATGTAGTAATCACAGACTGTTGACCTAACAATACATTATATCAGCTGCAGAAATTATGCCAGTTTCAGAAATGAGAGAAAACTATTATTAGGAAATCCCCTTGAAACTAAACTGGTCTTTAACTATCTGCCCCTGAGCTGCCTGTAAGTAACTTGGCAAACAAGTAGATACTTTTTGATGTTGGGACTTTTAGTGGGAATGGGATCCAGCTGCTCATGCCAGTGGTTACTGTTGTGACTGCATTTGCTCTTTTAAATATCTTTTGGTTAATTTTGTTTCAGTCTAGACTCAGCTAGTCACCATAAACAGGGAACCATTTTAATTTCTGTTTTCAGAAGGGAAGGTGGTTACCAGCTCCTTCCAGACACCAGATTTGGTTAATAACTGTACCCACTTGCTTTGCCGCAGTACATCTGTTTCAGCTTTTGCTGTTTTCAATACATCTGAAGTGTTTGATCATTTGCACAGGTATACAAATAACCACATAAGAATGAAGATATGGAAATTTCCCAAGGCAATAACGAGAAAGATATTTTCATCTTTTTACTTGCTCTGAGACCCAAAGTGCGGTAGAGCTTAGGTAGTCAATTGTAGGCACAAGAAGGATATTTTTGAGGTTTCAGGAAACTCTGAGATGTGACTGTTTACTTGAAACAAGACCAGATATGAGGCTCTGACTTGTGCCCTAGTTCTCTTGAGGTGTGAGGACTGAAGGGTTTGGATCCCCTTTCACTACCTCAATAGTGTAAAGCCTCACCTCTGCAAGTACAGGTGCACTTCAGTCTAGAGAGGTGACTGAAGCTCCTACAGATGGATACTCATCAGCTTTTTTGCTACTCAGTGTATGCACCAGTAACTGCAGTTCCAGAGGAACAGGCAATTAGGAGCTGGCTTTAACAACAGTCACAATAAGTGATGGGGCATATACTTCATGAGTTACCCAGCTTTGAACTCTGTGTTGCTATGGCTAGATGGCTGTCTTTCTACCCCACCTACCTGATTTAGGGACACGCCTATGCCTTCTGGGAATAGTGTGTGCATTGTCATCCATAAGCAGGTGGAGGTGAGCCGGCTCCCAGCTAAGCCTACCCTGTCTGGGAAGGAGAGGAGAGTAGTGAAAGCCTTGACAATTGCATTCCTTGTGCCCTGCTGGGCTTCTGCTGATGCTGCTCAGTGCAAGATGACTTTGGCTCAGGCTGTTGCTGTAGCACAGAGGGAGGTTTTACCCTTTAATTTGTATTGCTGAGGTCAAGGAGCCTAATTATGGCTTTCTGTTACTCTGGGATTCTTGGTAGCTAAATAGGTGTGTTGGACTTCCACCCCTTTCTTCATCCCACTGCAAGGCAGACAAACTCAAATAATTTATTTTCTATATGGGAAGCAGGTGCTTAGTGAAGGGCATAAATCCTAAAGAGCTAGGGAAAACAAAAAACCGACCCAAACAGTCAGTAAAATAGATGCTAGGGAAAAAAAAATACAAATCAGTAATTCTGCCACCAGGCACCTGCTGGCATTGTCAGCAAAATTTAGTAAGAGAGGTGTACTGAGCCACATGTTTTGCAAATGCTTTTTTCGAAGCCTGTTATAGGTCTCTCTGCATGTTTATTTATTACTGTCATCACAGCACTTCATTCAGGCTTTTAAAATGATTTTGAAAGGCATGAGGTTTAACATTCACAGGTCTGATGTCATGCTTTAACCTCCAGAAGACTACTAGCAAGGGCAGCAGCTGGGTGACATTTCCCGCACTGTTTCAGCAGCATGTCTCTTAGTCTGCCTGAAAAACTAACTGTTTGGGGTGAGAGGAAGAGGTCATCTGCACACTCACACCATCAGTCCTTGGCCTTTCTGTTGACAATATCCACAAGATGTCCTTTCTGACAGCTGCAGCAACAGAGCTATTTTGTGATAGGGACACATGTCTAGGCTGAAATCATCAACTTATTTCGTCTAAGCTGCAGAGCAGCTAGCAGAAACTCAACACCTTTTGGCTGCTCCTACAACTGCTCTGGTTTTGACCTAATGGCCTTTCGGTGACAGGCTCTGATATCCTATTACCAATTCCCAAGCCATCCAGCTCCTCTGAACACATGCACACTCAAAAAACAATTACATATAAATGTAAATGACTCTGAAGTGCCAAGTAATAGAGACGTGACTTTCACCTGCGTCGGGTGGCTTGTGTGAGACAGCATGAACTGGAGGTAAGCTGACACCTACAGTTCTGTTGTCTTGGCACTTTCAGAAACAGACTCTAGCCCCACGCCCTTGCTGCACTTGGCTTCCTTTCACTTGCACCCTCCTCATGAACAATAAAAATGAGATGCAATACATCACTTTTGTGATGGCTCTATTTTCAATAGAAGTGGAAGATCAGCATCTTGCAATGACTTGTGAGATTTACATTCATCTGTTGTATCAGGTTGTTAAGAAGCTGTAGCTCTGGTCACTTCAAAGCACTTGTTATTTTGAAAAATTGGCCAGAACTTCAGCTGGTGTACATCAGCACAACTCTCTTTCTTCAGTAGAGCTGATTTACTCCAGCTGAGGATATGGCCTCATATCATATGGCTGTTTCTTAACTTAAAAGTATATATATAATGCTGCCAAGTACAAGACAGGCAGAATTCAGTATATGAATAAAAGAGACTTCGTCAGAGGATCTTGTTCCTGTATAAAGACATTCATAGTAAATGATTAGGAAATTATGTGTCCGTACATTTTCTAAGCATGCCACGTTTGGATATAATTGTGTTACTTTGAATATTATTACTTCCATTTACAAAGTGAAACTCCAGCCCTGGTCTTTGAAAATTTGTCCCTTCGTACTTAGTAAATCATAATTATACTGTCACAGTGGTTACCAGTAGACCCTGAGGGTCAATGAACTGCTTCTAAGAGAACCACAGAAAGTAACTAAGAAAATCAAACCTATTGTTAATAAGGCTGAATTCATCATGCAAGGATGTGCAGCACCGCTGAAAAATGTTTCAGGGATTGTAATTTGTAAAGGCTGGAAAGCATTTTCATGAGGTTATATTTTTCGCCACCTTTCTCGTTTTTTTTCATGTTCTGTTCCCATTTAATATTCAGTCTCTTTCTGATGGTGTGTTTATGTCTTCTTTCCTTTCATAAGACAGGATTTTGAGTCTTTAAAATGCGTCTGTCTGACCTGCCTGATGCCTATAAGGCATCAGTGAATGTTAAGATATTATCCCTGTCCTCAGAGCTTCAGAAATGGCCATCAGTGGTGGCACCTGAAGAAGGCTTTTAGGACAGAGTCATCTGTCAAGATGTGATATTCCCATGATAACAAATCAAGTGCTTTCTAAGTTAGCTATGTTTTACGTGGGCTTTTTAGATCTTTGCCTTTCTTTGGTTCCTACCATAAAAGATCATACTTCTGTGTTTCAGCTGAATATATGCCTTACATAACAGTGGTGATCCTGGTGAAATCCCTAACAGAAACCCACAACAAAGCACTGTACAACATTCATAGTAAAAATACAGTTTCTTCATCAAACAAAGCACAGTGTAGACACAGTGCCTTTAATTGCTCTCTGACACAATGCTGACCTACAGAAACGGAAACTCTCTGTCCCTGAGACCTTTCTTTGTGCTGTGTTTAAATTCTACCATCAGCAAAGCATGCAGCTCTCTGAAAGGGGTTTGCTCACTTGCTTTTTCACCCTTTGCTTCTCCCTGGATTCTTATGGATTAGCTGGGACAGAGGGGATGCATTTCCTTCAGGCACCTCATCAAACAAGGACTTCAAAAAAAAAAAAAAAAAAGCTCACTTCTTGCTGGCTATTTTGAAATTGGAGTCAATTTAAAATTTTCAGGACAGATTCTCACACAGGCTGAAATATACACTATTGAATCAAAAATCCATATAATGAACACCAGGATAAGCAGCGATGAGGATTAAATGCACATATCATTAGGAAAATTGTAATTTATTCTAACATGGATTGTAAGGGAGAAACTTTCCTGCTAGGTTCTCTTCAGTCTGGAGCAAGTATTTGTGTGAGAATTAGGTAGAAGGCAAAGACAAAAAAATACATCTGAGGTTAGATCCACAGCTTCTGTGAGTTAAATGCATTTATTTGCTGAGTGATAACCTTACAAAGGGTATGAAAGTGCTTCTCAACTAAGCATTAGGAATAGCTGATTCAAGTGATCTTAAAAAATTATTTATTTACCAAGACATAAGAATAGCTAAAAATTGCCTATTTTCAGCAGAAAAATAGCAACATGTTCATTAGAAGTAGTATCCCACACAACTCTTTTTTCCTAAAAAAGGGGTGTGCTTTTCCATTATCTCTCTCTCTCCTGCTGTCAAAATGGAAAGAAAGGACATAAAGGAGGAATAGGGGAAGAACATGAAAAAAATATAAATGTGAAAAGGCAAAAATAGTAATATCCAAAAATAAATGTACTTGTTTTCGCTGCAAGAGGAAAGAATTTTGAAGGAAATTAAAATATTCTTAATGTTTTTATCCAGAAATAATGTTTTGATAGAAAACTATCTCCCTTACCAGACCCATTTGTAGTGTTTATAAACAAGGGCTCATCAAAACCACATAATTAAAAATGCTTTTGAAAAAAGTAGAGACTTGCAACTTAGATGTAAAATAGCAATGGAAGAAATCTCTCTGAACATATTCAACTATCCGCCTAGAATTCTGTTTAAGATGTAACAAAACAAGTTGTTACAATACCATATAAAACCATTTCCAGTTTTCTTCCCAATAATGTATTTTTGTCTTCTCCATTCAGGGCTGTCCAGAACAGTTACACAGTTGCATAGCAAGATTAACTGAGGAATTTATCTGGCTTAAAAGTAAACCAGGAAAATAAAAAGAGATTTCCAGATTTCTTGCCAAACTATTGGTTGGCCATCAGTGTGAGTCCTGGCACATGGAACAACCAAGTATTCTGTTTGGAAACACCTTGGCTTTGTATGTAGGTCTTGTCCCATGTTTCATTCAAGGTCTTTGGGATGCTGACTTTCCCTAGGGAAATTTTGGAAATGAGGTTTTCTGTATTGTACACCATGTGAGCTGACATGAGGCCGACACAGGACCTTTACATACAAAACAGGAAATATAGTTTCTTAAACCAGAGCTCTGCTTCTGCCTTGGCTTTGAATGTGTTGACTCCACTGGAGCTTACCTTTCATTCACATAACAGCAGGCAGGGAAATACTTAGTGTTGAGCCTCATAACACTTTAATAAAGGAAAAATGAAAAAAATGCGTCAGATGTCAAATGTAACATCTGAATTGTTTGTTTCCAGGTATCTAAATGCATCTATGACCTAAAATATCACCACAGCACCTACCTTCCAGGTACCTATTATCAGTTTGCTCTGAACAGGCTGAGAAACTGAAGCACTGAGAAACTGAAGCACTCAAAAAACTTAAACCCAAAGCCACAGAGGAAATTTGTTCCACAGCTTGGACTAGAACTCAGATGTCCTTCAGGAGTATTTAATGAAATAAGCTATGCAAATGTAAGTGTCATTATAAGTAGTCTAAGCAGGATCCTCCTAGTGAGGACTGGGTGGACAGAAATGTTTGATACTTTTTAAACTGGCATGGGAAAACAAGGCAGGCACAATGCAGTAAGTGCCCCTTGATCAGTTTTTAACCATCTTGCAATGCTATATGCTTTTTGCCCAGGCTGGG